>WNYA01000759.1:94374-117389 GCA_019512145.1 Engystomops pustulosus | reverse complement strand
TATGTGATATCAGAGAGAGGATGGATCCAGGTCAAGGTATAAGCATCTCTCTATACTCCAGTCACATCCAAAGCTGCACCAAGAAATGAGCAGCACATCTTCAGTTCTTTAACCCTAATGTACATCTCCTAGATAATACTACAGCTCAGGGCAATGTATATGGAATATCTTAGATCAGTAATGGAGGATATTTATTAAGACAAATTTCATGCCCTGAATAATATGTTGTATTCTTTATAATTAATAATATTAGGGGAAAGGAAAACAGAGGACATTTCAGAATCCGACACATTCCAGAGGAGAAGCTCAAGCTGCGAATTGGTCTGAACACCGGTAAATGTTATATGCAGGGGCCAGATTAAGAATCCCAGCGGTATGGAGAATTTAGGATGGAGCCCCCTCGGCTAGGCAGGGCGGGGACCTCTTACAACAATAGATACCCCATACTTAAACTGTTTCAGATATACCAGTGTTAAAGATATTACACTGGACTCAGACGCCATCTTACGTATTGTCGGACATTTTAAAGATTCAGTATTCATTTCATATAACTTTGTGTACTGATAACTGAAGTTTGGGTGTGGGCTTATTTCTTAGAAAAGCACACAAAGACTTAGTGCTCGCTAGCACCACCTAGTGGAAGGTATCCAGGTGGACATCTGGACATTTGGTTTATGTGAAGTTTCAGTATTTGCATGTAGCCAATAGTATTAGACTCCTTTGTGTACTTACATCCAATAGTATTACATTTCCTGGGTGAGAACACCCAATTATAGTGGCTTCTTTCCTAATTACACGCCTTATGTAAAGTGCCTTATGGTTTTCTATAAATGTCCGTCCCTCAATAAACTTATTAGTCTTGTTGCTAACTTCCTGCAAGGACAGGTCTTGTCTTTTCATTCAAGTTAGTCAATTCCAGCGCTGGACACAGACTCATTTAATTTGAAAGTCACCTTACAATGATTAGGGGTTTGAGCCCCAGATATAAATCTATAAGACCAGCGATGGGGAACCTTTCAGACACCAAGTGCCCGATTATTTATTGTAAAGTGCGGACATGGCAATGTCAGTAGTAGCTTATTTTGATTTGCTCTGCGCAGGGGCGTAACTTGAGGGGGTGCAGAGGTTGCGGTCACACCAGGGCCAAGAGGCTTTGGGGGCCCATAAGGTCTCACCTTCCCATATGAGAAGGCTAGTTCTATACACCATACATTATAGTCGGGGGCCTGGCACAGACTTTGCACTGGGGCCCATCAGCTTCTAGTTACACCACTGGCTCTGCGTATAAGCGCACTGAGGACGCAAATACAGTAAAGGAAGGAGGGGAATTTGGATTATCATAGTAGCCCCAGTCGAGGATGGCAGGAAGAATCGAGGGGCTGGTAGCAGGTAGTAACCCCTGTCCTTATCTTTGCGCTCATCCTGCAGATTGGGCTACAAAGAATGTGCGCAGGAGGAGGCCAAGAGTCTGGTGCCCACAGAGATGGCTCCTGAGTGCCATAGGGTTCTTCCACCACTGATGTATACAGCCCAAATGTTAGAGATATTAGAAACAATAGTAGCTTTAGTTTAAGAGATTTGGTTCATAACAATTCCAATTTTGACACCATAAAAAACCAAATAATAATATACCACTATAGTGTTTACCATAAAACTACCATAAGACCAATATTCCAAATATAGCGCTACTATTCCCAAATGACCCTCCCAAAAGTGAAAAAGAACCATGTACTGGTAGTGAACAGACTCTATACACAGCCCGGTATTATCATATATCATATATACCCCTTACATCTCAACTGTCCACACTGTGCCCCCACATATATCATATATACCCCTCACACCACAACTGTCCACACTGTGACCCCACATATCATACATACCCCTCACACCACAACTGTCCACACTGTGCCCCCACATATATCATATATACCCCCCAAATCCACAACTGACCACACTGTGCCCCACATATATCATATATACCCCTCACACCACAACTGAACCACACTGTCCCCCACATATATCATATATACCCCTCACACAACCACAACTGACCACACTGGCCCCCCACAATATATACCTATATACCCCTCACACTACACTGACCACACTGTGGCCCCCACATATATTATATATACCCCTCACTAACTCACAACTGTCCCACTGTGCCCCCACATATATCATATATACCCTCACACCACCCAGATCCACACGACCCCCTGTACCCCCCATATATCATATATACCCTCCACATGACCAACTGTCCACACTGTGCCCCCACTATATCATTATATCCCCTCACACCACAACTGACCACACTGTTGCCCCACATATATCATCGATACCCCTCCACACCACACTAACGACCACACTGTGTGCCCCCACAGATATATCATATATACCCCTCACACACAACTGACCACACGTGCCCCCACATATATATAATATAAAGTGATAGATAAATACTAACTTACCCCTCACACCTACAACTGACCACACTGTGCCCCCCCACATATAGATATATAACCCCTCAACATCACAACTGTCCCACTGTCCCCCACATATATCATTATATCACCCCTCACAGACACCACAACTGACCCACACGTATCCCCCACATATTCATATATACCCCTCACATCACAACGTCGCCACACGGGGCCCCCACATAATTCATATATACCCCTCACCCACAACTGACACACATCTGGGCCCCCACATAGATCATATATACATACCCCCTCACCCGACACCTGACGCACACTGTGCCTCCACATATATTATATATACCCTCACAGCACACTGATCACACACTGTGCCCCTACATATATCATATATACTCCTCACACCACAGCTGTCCACACTGTGTCCCCACATATATCATATATACTCCTCACACCACAGCTGTCCACACTGTGTCCCCACATATATCATATATACCCCTCACATCACAAATGATCACACTGTGCCCCCATATATCATATATACCCCTCACATCACAACTGTCCACGCTGTTCTCCCACATATATCATATATACCCCTCACATCACAACTGACCACACTGTGCCCGCACATATGTCATATATACAACTCACACCACAACTGTCAACACTGTGCCCCCACACATTCATATATACCCCCAACCACAAAACTGACTCACACTGTACCCCCCCCTATATCATATAGACCCTTCACCCCACAACTGACCACACTGTGCCCCCACATATATCATATATACCCCTCACACACCACAACCTGACCACACTGTGCCCCCACATATATCATATATAACCCCTCAACCCACAACTGACCACACACTGGTGTCCCCACATATTTATTATAACCCCTCACAATCACAACTGATCACACTGTGCCCCTACATATATCAATATACTCCTCACCACCACAAGCTGTCCACAACTGTGTCCCCCATATATCATAATACTCCTCACAACCACAGCTGTCCACACTGTGTCCCCACATATATCATTATAATCCCCTCACAACACAAAAATCACACTGTGCCCCCCAATATCATCATATACCCCTCACATCACAACTGAAGCCACACTGTTGCCCGCACATATATCATATAATACTAGCTTACATACACCACACTGACCAATCGGTGCCCACACATAATATACATTTAGGCGGCCCCCCCCTCTAGTAATTTATTTTAGGCAGTCCCCCCCCCCTTAGTAATCCCATTAAGGCAAGAGCCCTATCACCTTAGTAAATGCATTTAGGCAGCCCCTACCACTTAATAATCCATTTACTTCGCCTCCCCCTTTGTAATTCATTTAGGCAGAGTCCCCAACTTAGTCATCCATTTTAGACAATTCCTCCCTTCTTAGTTATCCTTTAGGCAGGCTCCCCTTAGTAATCCATAAAGCAAAGCCCCTCTAGTAATATATTTATGCAGCCCGCCTTTGTAATCCATTTATGCAGCCCCCCCTTCAAATCTGTTTATAGCACCCCTCCCATTCGTAATCTATTTATTCAGGGTCCTCCCCCTTATAATACATTTAGAAGCCACCACTCCTTATTATCCATTCTGTGGCAGCCCCCCTTAGTAATACATTTAGGCAGATCACCCTCTTAGTCCATCCATTTAGGCCAAGGCTTCTTCCACCCTTAATCATCCCCATTTAGGCAACCCCCCCCCCTTTGTCGTCCAATTCTGGCCTCAGCCCCCTTCCTTCGTAATCCCTTTAGACAGGCCTCCCTTAGTAATCTATTTATACAGCCCCCTAATAACCATTTAGTGTAGACCAAACCCCTTATATCCATTTTACGCCCCCTGGTTAGTAATCTATTTAGGCAGGGCCCCCTCCCTTAGAAATCCACAGCTTCACTGCGCTCCTGCATCTTAAGGAGGCCGCACAGCAGGCGTATGTATAATTTAACAATGCTGGTGCCAGCCACATAATCACATAAACAATGAGAGAAGGGAGACATCATCAGCTGGCAGGGCAAGATTATCACTGGAGCTCCAGGCAGGGCCCTAACTCGAAGTAGATCCACATTAAGGGCCCATGCTGGTAAACCAATAGCGCCAATGTTAATCTGGACGTGGTAATATGAAACTTCTCCATCCATATTATAACATACTATATCTAGTACTGATCCTGAGTAACATCCTGTATTATACTCCAGAGCTGCATTCACTATTCTGCTGCTGGTGCAGTCACTGTGTACATACATACCTCCCAACCGTCCCGCTTTCAGCGTGACAGTCCCGTTTTTTGGGCTCTGTCACGCTGCAACGGACAGGGGAGATGATGTCCCGGGCCCCGCCCACTTTTCACGCTTTGTCCCGCCTCCTCTAGACCCCCTAGTTTAGAGCTGCATAGCAGCCAATGCATGGGGGCCGGGAGGATGCGGGACCAGCCCCTGCTACCTCCTCACATGATGTCTGCACCAATCATGTGAGGAGGTAGCTCCGCCCCCGGCTGACCACGCCCCCTCCGCGAGTCATTCAGACTCCAGCCTGGGAGAAGCAGAATGACTGCAGGTAAGAACCTGAGGGGACAGTTGGGCCACAGGAGCCAGCAGGAGGATAGAGGACAGGGGGGGGGAACAAAATCTCAACACCATCACAAACTTTCTGAACTACATCAACAATCCACAAGAGGGCACTGCAGACCTTTTTCTACAACATACATTGTCACGTCCACATTGTCACTACAACATACAAGTCTCTGTCAATCAATCACCTTACAAGAGATCCTTTATCACATAAAGTGAACATACTATTATATATGGACATGTAAGGCAAAGTACATAATATCACACAAGGAGATGACCTTACCCAGTCCCTTTCAGCCAGTGAAACAGAACTACAGTCAAGGTAGACAAAAATAGACTTGACTTACCCCGACGAGCGCTCATTGTCAGTTCTGGTCACTGGCCGCCTGGACTCTTGCGGAGGTCACCTCGATGGCTAGATGTCCATAAAAGTATGCCCACCCAGGGACGCCATTTCTTATAGATTTATATCTGGGGCTCAAACCCCTAATCATTGTAAGGTGACTTTCAAATTAAATGAGTCTGTGTCCAGCGCTGGAATTGACTAACTTGAATGAAAAGACAAGACTTGTCCTTGCAGGAAGTTAGCAACAAGACTAATAAGTTTATTGAGGGACGGACATTTATAGAAAACCATAAGGCACTACATAAGGCGTGTAATTAGGAAAGCAACAACTATAATTGGGTGTTCTCACCCAGGAAATGTAATACTATTGGATGCAAGCACACAAAGGAGTCTAATACTATTGGCTACATGCAAATACAGAAACTTCCCAGGTGCTCGCCTGGATACCTTCCTCTAGGTGGTGCTAGTGAGCACTAAGTCTTTGTTTGCAGGAGGGAAACACCCAAACTTAGTTATTATTTCACAAAGTTATGTGAAATAATGCTGAATCTTTAAAATGTCCGACAATACGTAAGATGGCGTCTGAGTCCAGTATAATATCTTTAACAATTGGAAGCAGAATGCCATAAGTCCAGGTTGGCGGGCAAACTTTTTAAAAAATGGAGGTTGTTCATTGTAAAATATTTCACTACCCAGGAAAGAATAGAACTTATGAAGCCCTTTACTCTTACCCAATGGTATCTGCCAGAGCAGCTCAATGGTACCCAGGGCCGACGCTATGGGTAGGCAAAGGTGGCAATTGCCCAGGGCCCCCAGGGAGAAAGTGGAGAATCTCTTCTTTCAAATGAATCTTGAATCTTGTTTCTAGGTGCCATGGATCCAGAGATATTCAGGTTTAAAGTGAGAATATCAGGTGCCATTTTTAGATATAAATATCTCCGTTTTCCTACATTTTAGAAACACAAATTTAGATTCATATAAAAGAGGAGACTCTCTTCTTTCATAGGAAAAAAGAAGTGAGGTTCTATGTGTCACAGACCCAGAGATACAGCCCCCTGAAGTGACCCCCCATCTCCAGATTCTTAGCCATCAGGCTGCGGGAGCATTTGCTGGACACAGGAGCTGCTGCACCTCACAGATAATGGAAATATTCACTTTATATGTTACTGCATTTTGAGAAGGGATAATATCAACTAATATTCATGTTTTTAACCCTTCTCTATGCAAATCTAAGAACACACTTTGGGCCACATGTATCAATCGTTTTTTTCTGTTGTTTTTGCGCCTTTTCATTCAGGCGCACAAATAACCAGCTTTCCCTCATTTATCCTAGCAATCCAGATGTTTTGATGCGCCTAATAATATTCATCACTTGCGACTTTTCATTTAGGCGCAAAAACACTCCAGCCCGAAGCTGGCGTTAACTGAGAAGAAAGCACTGAGCCCCTTTGCAGAACAGCTCATTTCTAGCAGCAGAGCTCAGCCAGACACTGCAGACACTAGAACACATCATACAGACATGAGATACTCTGCAGACACTAGAACAGATCATACAGACATGAGATACTCTGCAGACACTAGTACAGATAATACAGTCATTAGATACTCTGCAGACAGGAGCTGCAGACTCTATTTACACTTCATCACCTTCTACTTACAAAACATTCTGCAGAATCCTGAGCTCAAAGCAAGAGAGAAGAGAACGTTACAGAATGTTGCACATACTACAGACAAGTGTCCCCCATGTAATTCTACACATTATCACTAGTGTTTCTGAGGGGGATATTGTGCAGAATTACAGGGGTGCAGCAGGAGACCAGCACTGGGGGATCCCCTCCAGGAGAAGCCCCTGCTGAGGAGGTGACTGGGTGCTGGGTGTCACACACCTGGGTGCTGCTGTGAGTGTTATCTTCATTCTGGGCTGTGGGAGAAGCAGAGAGGAGCTTGTAGCAGGATCACATGTAAGAGCCTGAATCTAACATTGCGCCTAAACTGCGCCAAAATTGCACCTAAACTGTGTTAAAGTAAAGTGATTAATAAGAGGCAGGAAATTACCTTATCACAGATGGTTGTAGCTTGTGATAATTCTGGCAAAACAGTGCAACAGAATTTAGGCGCAACTACTACACTTAGGCGCACAAAAGTGATAAATGTGGCCCATTGTCTCTTATTCCCTTTTATTTTGTGATAGTTATTTTTTGTTGGGAGAATTGACTGATACGATGAACATTCGATCCTCTTCGCCTAATGTGACTACACCGCGACCAGAACATGCCCATAAAGTTATATGTAACACCAATAACACTCACATGTCCTGGAATAAAGTTTTTATTTCCCATCATCCTCCATTATTTACACCTTTATTATGACATTCTCACTTTCATTCTTATGAAGCGCGGAGGGTTCTGTTATTATGCGGCTAATATAATGACGCACATCTAAATGTGACTTTTATTATATCATTGGAGAGGTTTATGGATATATATAGGCAGTCCCCGGGTTACATACAAGATAGGGTCTGGAGGTTTGTTCTTAAGTTGAGTTTGTATGTAAGTCGGAACTGTATATTTTATTATTGTAATCCCAGCCAGAACTTTTTTTGGTCTCTGTGACAATTGGATTTTAAAAATGTTGAGTTGTCATAAGAATCAGGAGTAACACTAAAGCTTCATTACAGACGCCTGTGATAACTGTTACAGCTGATCATTGTAACCTAGGACTAAAGTACAATAAATTACCAACATCCAGAGGTCCGTTTGTAACTATAGGTCGTATGTAAGTCGAGTGTTCTTAAGTAGGGGACCACCTGTAGTTATTTATTTGGGTTACCATTGTCTAAGGAACAGACAATGATAGATCTGTGGGAATTTTCTGCAGTTCCCTTTGCTGCATATTTTGGCGGATATTCACATGTGGGGTATGTATGGTCTCCTCACATCTTACTGTTTTAGGAAAGTAGATTTTCTTTATATTAGTATCTGGATTTGTACATATTTTAGAGGAAATTTTGAATGTTAATTACCAAATGCATCGCCTGGTTGTCTGCTTTCAAAATTCTATAGGTTTTATGGCGCCTTTACTTTTTATTCTGTTTTATTGATATATTTTGCAGGTTGTGACTGTCTAAAAATGTCTAGCTGAAAAGCAGATCTCTAGTTATTACAGTTTTAGTGATATTATGTGGATTTATTCATGTGAACATATCAATAGGGCATATCAAATTTGGATAAAATTTTTTGCCATCAAAGTCAAATTTTAAGTATTTTTAATAAAATGTTTCAATTTGAATCAAAATTGCATGAAGGCGCCTATGTTTATAAAATCTTTGATGCAATTTTGAAAATGGGGCAAGTGTCTGCTTTCAGAAAATATCGGTCCCTCTCCCCAATGGGCATCACAGTCTAATCAACCTACCAGTAATTTTTTGGAGTGTGGGAGGAAACCGGAGGACCCGGAGGAAACCCACACAGACACAGAGAGAACATACAAAATCTTTGCAGATGTTGACCAGCGCTGCAAGGCTGTAGTGCTAATCACGGAGCCACCGTGCTACCCATAAATCTCCCTATCATTTATCTATCTCCTATAAAATTCTCCCATATTACAGTTTGTTTTACCATACTAAAGGAGCCTCTTGCTGACTGTGAATGTTCATAAAATAGTTTTATTTTGGGGCCCCACTTTTAGTTTTGCCCAGGGCCCCACTTTGTCTAGAACCGGCCCTGATGGTACCCTGCATAGGTGGGGGTTATCCTGAAAGGGATTAAAATGAGAAATCACTCACCCAAGCAATAAAGGGGCAGACCTTTGTAGAAACACTTTTGGAGAGTATGACGACTGGAATTATAACCACTCAAGTGGGATATAGTTAGGGGAAATATTATGGAGCTCTACAATTGGAAATGCAACATGGTACGCACCCATTGTTGGATATGTAAAGTACATGTAAATGTGTATGTTAAATGGCCTGCGAGACAGTCATTTGTTTGTATGTTTACTCAAAACGCAAACTGAAAATAAAAATAATAATAAAGAAAAAAAAAACATGTGTAGGGCAGTATGGTCTCAACATGACCCAGTGTCACCCACAGCTATTGGATTGGCTTAATAGCCGAAACAGGCATAGTATATATGACCTGGTCAGTCTTAGACTTATACGTGGCGTTTGAAGCTGGTGATTTTCGGGATGGCCGAGGATGGTCTTCCTCCAGTGTCCAGGAGCTAAGAATTTGCACGCCCTCTGTCACGACGCTACGGATTATACAGAGTCTTGGTATTTTATAAAAAGCTTGGTGGGGAATCCCCATCTGTACTGTATGTCGTGTTGTCATAACAGGGGGGTTATTGGATGAAAGTCTCTGCGTGCCTGAAGAGTGGCCGCCCAGAGATCTGCAAACATCTTGATTGCTGCATATGGTATTGGTAGTGGTTGATATTTCCTAGAATATGCTAGGAGCTAGTATTTGGTCTGGTAGAATATGAACTGAGCTAGGACATCCCGTGGAACCGCGTCTGGCAGATTCTTTGGCTTAGGGACCCAGTGGGCCCTATCTATTGCGAGTTCATGTTCTGCTAGCATAGGCAGGAGATGTTTTGTCAGCTGTTTCACATAATCCAATAGCTTGCATATTTTTGCCTCTGAATTTGATATCATTACGACGATTGCGGTCTTCAATATCTACCTTTCTTTTAGATTGGAGTTGCTGGACCTTATCTTCTAGGGCAAGTTGGTCGTCTGCAAGGTCGTTGTAGGCTGAGGCAGCCACATCCAGAGCCAGCAGGGTAACATCGAGAGGTGCTGGGCATGCCACAAACAGGCTGTGACATTGTCACAGACGTGAGAAAGTACGTTACGCGCGAAACAGCCTGTTCTTTGTGGCGTGCCCGGCACCTCTCGATGTTACCTTGCTGGCTTCAATAAAGACTGCATTTTAGGTGTGTGACCCGTCTTTCTTTTTCTTCCAATTTTGGATGATATGTGATTTTGGATTTCCAAGAGGAGTGCACCACCTAGCATGATACATGTCAGTGTCTGAAAACGTACCATATACCCTCATAGTGCAAGAGTTGTGTAGAAGACGCAGTTGCCTGCTCTCTTTTTTCCTCTTTTGGACAATCCTCTTTGATAGCAGCTTGAAAAGGGGTCACCATTTGGAGCATGTTAGAGGTGATAGAGCTTCTTAGGGCCTTTAATGTGTTCTCTGATACTGCTTTGTGGGTAGTTTGGAAGGCGGCAAAGGCATCTTGGGATGTGGACATATCTGTCTCTATGGACTGGCTTATAGCTCGTGATGTGCCAGCTGGAGGGTTTTTTGTCTGCAGTGTCTGGTGATGCTTCGCTGGGCTGCTTGATGGAAAGTCTGCAGAATTGTGTTGCTCAGGTTGCCGCTGCACCACTTTTGTCCCCTGTGAGGGTTGTAGGCACGGGAGCTGTTTTGTGGATCTGTTTGCCGTTGCCATCTTGGGTGTTGTAGGAGACCGCGTGTCAGTGCCACTTCCCTTTTTTGTCAGGTTTTAGGGTTGCTGGCATTAAAAGAAGAGCTTTTATGAGCCGTGGAGGCACAGAGCTCTGAGTCATGCAGCCATCTTGTCCAGCGGCAAGGCCACACCCCCTAGCTGTACAGATTAATTTGTGACAGCCGCAGGTATCGCTGTCACCCTCCCACAGGTATTACCCACGCCCCCTGGAGGAATTGCCACCCCCAAAGGCATCGCCTCCCCTGCAAGTATCGCCGGCGACCACCCTCTATCACCAGCAGCCACAGGAGGGCCAGGGGCACAGGTGTGATTGCAACCCCTGTGACCACAATCGTTATGCTGCTAGGGAAAGCCCTTTCCCTTTAAAAGGGCAATTAAATAGTCTATTCTTTCTCTCAATGTCCTAGCAGCTCCACTCTCTCCATCTTTGCCTCCTCTCCATCTCCTCGTAAACAGCAGTCATATGTCCCATTTGGTCAATCACAGACATGATCATACAGACCATGACATGGTTGAAACAGGGCTGAAAGATGGTTGGTTGGCTGCTCAGCAGTCAATCAACCAACTTGCTGCATTTTTGAGGTCATCGGTGCTGAACCCAGAATTTTCAATATGGTCCGGAACTTTGAAGTTCTGGTCCACCCAACACTATTGAACTTCCCACTTAGGGTAGGTCAGGCAATAAAGCAAAGAGAAATGGGAAAGAGGTTTATTCTCAGGGTACGCTGTCTGTCCATTGATTTTCTGATCCTGCATAGCAATAATCTCATGTATAGTGAAAGCTACTTACCTCCTGTGTGTGTCTCCATATTATAGACTGGGGATTTATGTAAAGTTTTTGACTGCTGATAGCCCATGGGGTAAAATTTCCTACTTCTTCCTCATGTGCAACATTTTCAAAAAATATCCAGTTGATGATCTTATATGGATGTAGAGCTTCCCCCTGGTTCCCCCCTTTGAGCTTTGCATGGCTGTAAATGTTGTACAGAGTGACCTCTCAAAACTACAGGTAACCACAGGTAGGCTAAAGCCCTACTGCTAGGACTTGTACTTTCAAGATCCCTGGAGGCCCATGTCATCGGGGGGTACAGGCTGCATCACTGAAATTACATCATTGTGTTTCCAGGAGTTTATGTGTTGTAACCAGGATGGTTCTTCAGCAAGACGGTAATCCTGCACGGCAACCCAGGGCACATCATTCCGCGGATCATAAGCCGCTATTACCATGGCGCCATCGGGACATGTGGATTGATGAGGGGACCACACAACACGCAATAAGTGACGAGAGCAAAATCACAATCCCCAATATCACCCCCACTTAAGCAACAAACTTACCAATCCCACCCAAAAATAATAAAAAGTGCCCAAGACAAGTGTCCATCCACCGAGTTCTCTGGTTCCGTGGACAGTCTTCAATTCTTCAAGTGCTGGGGTAATGGATCATAGGGGCGATGTCATCCTCGATTGTACATGCGACAACACAGCCACTCCCACAATCTTACAGGACTCCTCCCTACAGCAAGGATTTATGTCAAAGCCGTGCGGTTCGTGGGAGCGATCTCCGATAACAAGACACAAATCTCGTGAGTGGTTTAAACGTCTCCTACCTGGGGGCATTCCTTGCCCCCTATAAGATACAGTGATAGTCATGGTTGGGGTTGTTCCCGAGACATACAGTCAGCAGAATGAGACCAGCAGCAAGAAGAAAAGTTTGCAATAGGTAAGTGTTGGGAAGCATGAGACTTCCCTCTACTTCACAGCCGTGGACATGTGTCCAGGACTTGGAAAGGACCATCATAAGAGAGAGGTCCCAGACTCCTCTGTGTCTCTTTACAACCACGTGTCTCCGGGCTTCAGGTTATGTATACTGAGGTCTCTGTCTGGATCTGAAAGTATCAGAAACACTTGCGACCTTTTCAAGGCCTGTCAACTGTTTATGGCATGTCCACTGGTTTCCTAGTAGGGGGCCTAGTCGGGTGCACAGCCAAAAATTACTTCCAAAGGGGAACCAACTCCCATCTTTGTTGGGGTGGGTTCCAACTGTATGGTGGGGCAGCAGGAACAGCATCCTGCTCATGGGCCTCTGGATCTCTAACTAAGAGTGCCATTTTACATTTTCCGATCCCACAACTACATGGGAAGGCAGTTCAACCAGGAGGGACAAGGCTTTTAGTTTACCTGCAGTGAGGGGTTCTGTGACCGGACTCTATGGTCTTGGAAGTCCAAACCTGCAGAAAAAAACTCATCACTCACCACAATCTTGGCTGCCAGCTCTGGCAGGAGCTTGGTCAGTGGGAGAAGCTTCTGGCCACCCTGGAACAGAGATCCAATCTGCACACAGGCACGTACTCCTACGTACCACTTTGGTAGCTGGATAAAATCCATCTGCAGTATTTGGAAGGGAGGTTACAGCGACTTGGGTGTCACCTTTGTGGGGGTCTTTACCACCTTACCGGTTGTGGCGGGTGGGGACAGGACATCTATGGCTTTCATAGTCTAGTGACAGGTGTTAGGGTTAGTATGCCGGGCAAAACCACTGGCGGTTATGAGCATGAGCAGGCCATTTGGATGTGTATGTGTCCGAGGCTAACTTGACTTACTGTCGGGTGACCAGGGGCTCCGGGCAGGCACAACCCTCTCTACCAAGCATCCAGGTCCCATAGGCCTTGCTCAGTTTTCTTCCACACTCCACTTCAACTTCTGAATGACATCGGGCCACCAGGGACTGGACACCTGTGCGATCAAAACTTTAGCTCGAGAATCACAGGCTGAGATTCAGGACAGTCTCCGGGAGCCATCGGTGCAGCTGCTTGCCATCCCGTCAGCCACAGTACTTGCCGTGGACTTTGGATGGTAGTTACCAAAATTGTGTCGTGCTTTTGGTTTACTATCACATCACCTCTGTGTGAATAAGGGAAGCACCATGAGCTTTACCAGCTTGCCATGCTTAAAGGGGGGTCCCTGCAAGGTGAGGAAGACTCTAGCCTTCCATATGGGTATAGTAGTGTGTTAGGACCATTAGAAACTATACTGCGTAAGATGTTGCCCTTTTACCCCACCAGAGTAGCGCTTCCCTGAGTGCCGTCACGCCACCTAAAGCATCTTTACCTTTCCTGTGTGACACATGTCAGTTGCACTTTGTTAGGTCTGCAGTGTCCAGCACAGTCTTACTTTGCTCACTACCCATTTTGTGTGGAATAGGGAATACTGATTTGTTCAGGGCTATAGAATCCTCCGTGACATACAGCTCCAGACTACACCCACTAACTATCAGGTAAGTACAAATTAGAGGCCCTTCAACAGATTTCAGAAAGCAAGGAGATTCGTACACTGTAAAATTCCCCGTCAGTGTCCCTCTTGCTCTATGTCCTTCCGCATCACGGGGCAGCATCAATCCAGAAGGAACGATAACGTAATAATTTGGCCAAGAATTTGTCTCAGCAAACTTCCGCTTCTTCGCGCCTTACATGAACAAAATCTGTCAACACCCTCACAAAACTTTCTGAACTACATCAAACAATCCACCAAGAGGGCAACTGCAGACGTTTTTATAAACAACATTGTCACGGTCCACATTGTCACTACAACTACAAGTCTCTGTCAAAATCATCACTGACAAAGAGACCTTTATCACATAAAGTGAAACATTTACTATTATATCTGGACATGGACAGGCAAAGTACATTAATATCACACACAGGAGAGGACCTACCCAGTCCCTTCAGCAGTGAAACCAGAACTACAGTCAGGTAGACAAAAATAGACTTGACTACCCCGGACGAGGCTCATATGTCAGTTCTGGGTCAACTGGCGCCTGGACTATTGCGGAGGGTCACCTCGATGGCTAGATTGTCCATAAAGTATCCCACCCAGGGACGCCATTTCTTATAGAGTTAATCTGGGGCTTCAAACCCTAATCATTGTAAGGTGACTTTCAAATTAAATGAGTCTGTGTACACGGCTGGAATTGCTACTTGAAATGAAAAGAAAGTAAGACTGTCCTTGCAGGAAGTAGCAACAAGACTATAAGTTATGAAAGGGACGGGACATTTATAGAAAACCATAAGGCACTCACTAAGGCGTGTGAATTAGGAAAGCAACAACTATTCATGTGGTGTCTCACCAGGAATGTAATACTACTGATTGCAAGCACACCAAAAGGAGTTTCAATATTGGCTACATGCAAATACAGAAAACTTCCCAGGTGCTCGCCGGATACTTCGCATAGGTGGTTGCTATGGCACTAAGTCTTGTTTGCAGGTTCTAGGGAAAACACCCAACTGTTATTTTTCACAAAGTTATGTGATAATAATTGCTGATCTTAATAAAATGCAGACAATAAGTTCGAAGATGGACGTCTGAGTCTCCAGTATAAGTATCTTTAAACAATGGAAAGCAGAATGCCATAAGTCCAGGTTGGGGCAAACTTTTTCAAAAAATGGAGGTTGTTCATTGTAAAATATTTCACTACCCAGGAAAGAATAGAACTTATGAAGCCCTTACTCTTACCCAATGGTATCTGCCAGAGCACGCTCAATGGTACCCAGGGCCGACGCTATGGGTAGGCAAAGGTGGCAATTGCCCAGGGCCCCCAGGAGAAAGTGGAGAATCTCTTCTTCAAATGAATCTTGAATCTTGTTTCTAGGTGCCATGGATCCAGAGATATTTCAGGTTTAAGTGAGAATATCAGGTGCCATTTTTAGATATAAATATCTCCGTTTTCCTACATTTTAGAAACACAAATTTAGATTCATATAAAAGAGGAGACTCTCTTCTTTCATAGGAAAAAAGAAGTGAGGTTCTATCGTGTCACAGAACCAGAGATACAGCCCCCTGAAGGACCCCCCATCTCCAGATTCTTAGCCATCAGGCTGCGGGAGCATTTGCTGGAACAGGAGCTGCTGCACCTCACAGATAATGGAAATATTCACTTTATATGTTACTGCATTTTGAGAAGGGATTAATATCAACTATATTCTGTTTTAACCCTTCTCTATGCAAATCTAAGGAACACACTTTGGGCCAATGTATCAATGTTTTTTTTCTGTTGTTTTTGCGCCTTTCATTCAGGCGCACAAATAACCAGCTTTCCCTCATTTATCCTAGCAATCCAGATGTTTTGTGCGCCTAATAATATCATCACTTGCGACTTTTCATTTAGGCGCAAACAAAACACTCAGCCCGAAGTGGCGTTTAATGAGAGAAGGAAAAGCACTGGCCCCTTTGCAGAACAAGCTCATTTCTAGCAGCAGAGCTCAGCCAGGACACTGCAGACACTGGAACACATATACAGACATGAGAGATACTTGCAGACACTAGAACGATCATACAGACATGGGAGATATCTGCAAGACACTAGTACAGATAATACAGTCATTAGTACTCTGCAGACAGGAGCTGCAGACTCTTATTACACTTCATCACCTTCTACTACAAAAACATCTGCAGAACCTGAGCTCAAAGCAAGAGAGAAGAGAACGTTACAATGTTGCACATACTACAGACAAGTGTCCCCCATGTAATTCTACACATTACACTAGTGTTCTGAGGGGGATATTGTGCCAGAATACAGGGGATGCAGGGAGACAGCACTGGGGGATCCCCTCCAGGAGAAGCCCCTGCTGAGAGGTGAATGGGTTGGGTGTCACACACCTGGGTGCTGCTGTGAGTGTTATCTTCATTCTGGGCTGTGGGAGAAGCAGAGAGGAGCTTGTAGCAGGATAACATGTAGAGCCTGATCTAACATTGCGCCTAACTGCGCAAAAAATTGCACCTAAACTGTGTTTAAGTAAAGTGATTAATACGAGGCGGAAATTACCTATCACAGATGGTTGTTAGCTTGTGATAATTCTGGCAAAACAGATTGCAACAGAATTTAGGCGCAAACTACTCACTTAGGCGCACAAAAGTGATAAATGTGGCCCATGGTCTCTTATCCCTTTTATTTGTGGATAGTATTTTTTGTTGGGAGAATGACTGATACGATGAAACATTCGATCCTTCGCCTAATATGACTACCACGCGACCAGAACATGCCAATAAAGTTATATGTAACACCAATAACACTCACATGTCCTGGAATAAAGTTTTTATTCCCACATCCTCCATTATTTACACCTTTATTATGACATTCTCACTTTCATTCTATGAAGCGGCGGAGGGTTCTGTTATTATGCGGCTAATATAATGACGCACATCTAAATTGACTTTATTATATCATTGGAGAGGTTTAGGATATATATAGGCAGTCCCCGGGTTACATACAAGATAGGGTCTGGAGGTTTGTTCTTAGTGAGTTTGTATGTAAGTCGGAACTGTTAATTTTATTTTGTAATCCCAGCCAGAACTTTTTTTGGTCTCTGTGACAATTGGATTTTAAAAATGTTGAGTTGTCATAAGAATCAGGAGATAACACTAAAGCTTCATTACAGACGCCTGTGATAACTGTACAGCTGATCATTGTAACTAGGACAAAGTACAATGAAATTACAAACATCCAGAGGTCCGTTTGTAACTATAGGTCGTATGTAAGTCGAGGTTCTTAAGTAGGGGACCACCTGTAGTATTTATTTGGGTTACCAGTTCTCTAAGGAACATACAATGATAGATCTGTGTGAAATTTTCTGCGGTTCCCTTTGCTGCATATTTTGGCGGATATTCACATGTGGGGTATGTATGGTCTCCTCACATCTTATGTTTTAGGAAAGTAGATTTTTCTTTATATTAGTATCTGGATTTGTCATATTTTAGGGGAAATTTTGAATGTTAATTACCAAAGCATCGCCATGGTTGTCTGCTTTCAAAATTCTATAGGTTTTATGGTGCCTTTACTTTTTATTCGTTTTATTGATATATTTTGCAGGTGTGACTGTCTAAAAAAGTCTAGCTGAAAAGCAGATCTCTAGTTATTACAGTTTTAGTGATATTAGTGGAATTTATTATGTGAACATATCAATAGGGCATATCAAATTGGATAAAATTTTTTGCCATTCAAAGTCAAATTTAAGTATTTTTAAAAAATGTTTCATATTGAATAAAATTGCATGAAGGCGGCCTATGTTTATAAAATCTTGATGCAATTTTGAAAATGGGGCAAGTGTCTGCTTTCAGAAAATATCGGTCCCTTGCCCCAATGGGCATCACAGTCGTAATCAACCTACCAGTAATTTTTTGGAGTGGGGGAGGAAACGGCAGGACCCGGAGGAAACCCACACAGACACAGAGAGAACATACAAAATCTTTGCAGATGTTGACCAGCGCTGCAAGGCAGTGTAGTGCTAATCACGGAGCCACCGTGCTACCATAAATCTCCTATCATTTATCTATCCCTATAAAATTCTCCCATATTGCAGTGTGTTTTACCATACTAAAAGGAGCCTCTTGCTGACTGGAATGTTCATAAAAATAGTTTTATTTTGGGGCCCCACTTTTAGTTTGCCCAGGCCCACTTTGTCTAGAACCGGCCCTGATTTGTACCCTGCATAGGTGGGAGTTACCTAAGAGAGGATTAAAATGAGAAATCCTCACCCAAGAAAGAATAAAGGGGCAGACCCTTGTAGAAACACTTTTGGAGAGTATGACGACTGAATTAGAACCACTCAAGTCGGGACGAGTTAGGGGAAATATTAGGAAGTCTAAACAATTGAGAATGCAACAGGTACGCACCATTGTTGTGGTGGGATATCACAAAGTTATATGAAATGAATGCTGAATCTTTAAAATGTCCGACAATACGTAAGATGGCGTCTGAGTCCAGTGTAATATCTTTAACAATCCTGTAATATACTCCAGAGCTGCACTCACTATTCTGCTGCTGGTGCAGTCACTGTGAACATACATGACATTACTTATCCTGTACAGATCCTGAGTTACATCCTGTATTATACTCCAGAGCTGCACTCACTATTCTGCTGGAGCAGTCACTGTGTACATACATGACATTACTTATCCTGTACTGATCCTGAGTAACATCCTGTATTATACTCCAGAGCTGCGCTCACTATTCTGCTGTTGGTGTAGTTACTGTATATATACATTTCCCCTCTTGTAGGTCCGGTGGTGGCAGGGGAACTGACACCACAGCAGAATAGTGAGCGCAGCTCCTGGAGTATAATAACAGGATGTTACTCATGATCAGTACAGGAAGTGATGTCATGTATGTACACGTGACTGCACCAGCAGTCCGAATGAGTAGTGCAGCTCTGGAGTATATAGCAGACATGTAACTACATGTCCGTACAGGATAATTAATGTCATGTATGTACACAGTGACGGCACCAGCAGCAGAATAGTGACGTGCAGCTCTGTCAAGTATATACAGGATTCCTCGGTCAGTACATGATAATAATTCATGTATGTCACAGTGACTGCACCACAGCACAATAGTGAGTGCACCTTGAGTATCCTACCGTGATGTTTACTCAAGATCAGTACAGATAAGTCAATGTCATGTATGTTTACAACAGTGACCTGCACCAGCCTCAGAACAGTGAGTTCAGCTCTGGAATAATACAGGATGTAACCGGATCAGTACAGGATAAGTTATGTCATGTTGTACACAGTACTGCACCAGACAGCATAATAGTGAGTGCCTGCTCTGTTAAGTATAAATACAGAATGTTCTCAGGATCATAACCGAAGATACATATGTTACATAGATGGATGGGAAGGTTTTCATCATAACCATGTCCAGATTACATTGGCGCTATGGTTTACCAGCAGGGGCCCTTAATGTGGATCTCCTTCGAGTTATGGCCCTGGCCTGGCTCCAGTGATAATCCTGCCCTGCCACTGATGATGTCGATCCCTTATCTCATTGTTTTATGTGATTTGTGCTTGTCACCAGCATTGTTAAATAATACATACTCCTTCTGTGTCGGCCTCCTTAAGATTGCCGGAGCGCAGTGAAACTGTGGATTTCTAAGGGAGGGGGCCCGCCTAAATAGATTAACTACATGGGCCATCTAATGGTTACTAAAGGGGTCTACATAAATCTATTATTAAGGGGTGCATAATAGGATTCTCATTGGTAGCCTGCCTAAAGGTATACGACAGGAGGGGGCTTCCTAATTGGACGACAAAGGGGGGGGGGCCTGCCTAATAGATGAAGCAACAGGGGGATCCGTGGCCTAAATGTGATGACTAAGAGGTGACTCTGCCTAAATTATTACTACAGAGGGGGCGCCAACATGGATAATTAAGGAGTGGCGGCTGTCTAACTGCATTAATAAGGTGAGAGGACCCGATAAATAGATTATGAAATGGAGGGTGCTAAACAATTTCGAAGGGGGCTGCATAATGGTTACAGAGGCCGGTCTCATAAATATACTTACTAGAGGGGCCCTGACTGTATATATACATTTCCCCTCTTGTAGGTCCGGTGGTGGCAGGGGTGGTGGGGGTGACGATGCCAAGGTATTGCCTTTTTGGAGATACGGTGAACACAGCGTCCCGGATGGAAAGCAATAGTTTACGTAGGTAATTCTCGGTTTATTCTCCCAGTGTAAATGTAATAAATATGCAACTTCTTTTTATACTCCAGTCACATCCAGAGCTTCCTGCAGAGACGCTCATGTTACAGACTGTCTGCTGTGTCTGTTCTCCATAGATAAGATTCCCTCCGTGTGCTATAGCGCTAGTATTATTATATGTGCACTGTGTGGTGCTGGTAACTCTATAGCTTTGTGGGCATGGTGTGGCACTGTAATGTGCTCACTTTTTGGCTGTATATGACGCCGTGTATCACTCATCAAGCTGCGGGGAATAAATCCCGAACCCTTTCTCCTCCTACAGCTTTGCGCATTCACATCTCAGAGTCAACGGCGAAGATCCTGGAGCAGATCGGGGGATATGTGATATCAGAGAGAGGATGGATCCAGGTCAAGGTATAAGCATCTCTCTATACTCCAGTCACATCCAAAGCTGCACCAAGAAATGAGCAGCACATCTTCAGTTCTTTAACCCTAATTACATCTCCTAGATAATGTACTACAAAGCTCGGGCAATGGATATGCGGAATATCTTAGATCAAGTAATGGAGGGATATTTATAAAAGGACAAATTTCATGCCCTGAATAATTTGTAATTCTTTATAATGAATAATATTTAGGGGAAAGGAAAAACAGAGGACATTTTTTGGCTGAGGATAAAGAGGGGTCCGAAATGCCCCTACCAGACATTCGCAGATGATATAGAAGACCCTCTATATGGGTCACATGAGGTACGTGCCTGAGATTATAGACAGGAGATCCCCAGGTGATACGCTGTACTATATCATTATATACAGGAGGCCCCAGGTTTCTACCAGCTACGTACATATATTCATTATATTACAGGGATCCCCAGGTATACCAGATTACATATATCATTATATAAAAGAGATCCACAGGTGTATACCAGCGTACATATATATCAGTATATACAGAGATCTCAGGTGTATACCAGCTGTTACATATATCATTATATTACAGGAGCTCCCCAGGTCATAGCAGCGTGTTACATATATCATTACTACAGGAGATCCCCAGGTGTATACCGGTGTAATATATCATTATATAACAGGAGATCCCAGGTTATACCAGCGGTAATATATCATTATATAAAGGAGATTCCCAGGTTATACCAGCTGTACCTATATCATATATACAGGAGATCCCCAGGTTATTATCTGGGCTGTAAATATCAGTATATACAGGAGATCCCCAGGTAACCAGCGGTACCATCTCTCATTATATACCGGAGATCTAGGTTATACCGGCTGTACATATACATTATATACAGGAGATCCCCCGTTATACCGCTGTACATATATCATTATACAGGAGATCCCCGAGGTTATATACGCGTAGCTATTCATTATATACAGGAGATCTCAAGCGTTATACCAGGCTGTAAATATATATTATAACCAGGAGATGACCAGTCTATAGCGCGGTACATAGATCGGATTATATACAGGAGATACCCCCGGTTATACAAGAATGTACAATATCATTATATACAGGAGATCCCCAGGTTAACCGGCTGTACATCTAATCAATTATATACAGGAGATCCCCGGTTATACCGGCTGTAATATACATAATACAGGAGATCTCCAGGTTTATACCGGATGTACCATTATTATCAATTATCATACAGGAGATCCCCAGGTTATACCAGCTGTACATATATTCATTATATACAGGAGATTCCGGTTTATACCGGCTGTACATATATCATTATATACAGGAGCTACCAGGTTTACCCAGCTTACATATATCGCTTAGTAGACAGGAGATCCCCAGGTTATAAGGCTGTAATATATCATTAATACAGGAGATCGCCCCGGTTTTACCAGCTGTAACATATATCATTATATACAGGAGATCCCCAGGTTATACCAGCTGTACATAATAATTATATTGAAAGGAGACTCCCAGGTATACCAGCTGCTACATATATCATTATATACAGGGAGTCGAGATCCCCAGGTTCTACCAGCTGTAATATATCATATCTTAAGAGATCCCCAGGTTATAACGCTGTTATATATCATTATATACAGGAGATCCCCAGTTATACCGGCTGTACATATATCATTATATTACAGGAGATCCCCGGGTTATACCAACTGTACATATATCACGAATACAGGAGATCCAGGTTATACCAGCTGTAATATATCAATCTATACAGGAGATCCCAGGTTATACCAGCTGTACATATCTATTGAAACAGGGGATCCCAGCAGGGTTATACCGTGCTTATGTGATATCAGAGAGAGGATGGATCCAGGTCAAGGTATAAGCATCTCTCTATACTCCAGTCACATCCAAAGCTGCACCAAGAAATGAGCAGCTCTCTATACTCCAGTCACATCCAAAGCTGCACCAAGAAATGAGCAGCCCATCTTCAGTTCTTTAACCCTAATATACATCTCCTAGATCAGTGATGGCGAACCTATGACAATGCTGACACGCGTAGCCATTTTTGGTGACACACTCCCACCCAGCGCCCGTGGTCCGCCCCCCTCCCTGTGTATTGTGCTGCCCCTGTGTATTGTGCTGCCCCTGTGTATTGTGCTGCCCCTGTGTATTGTGCTGCCCCTGTGTAATGTGCTGCCCCTGTGTAATGTGCTGCCCCTGTGTTAATGTCCAGCACGTGTCCCTGTGTTTCTGCC
>WNYA01000759.1:0-88154 GCA_019512145.1 Engystomops pustulosus | reverse complement strand
CAATTACATGTCAGTAGCCTCCCCTTCCTAATGAAATGTCTGCAGCCTCCCTCACTCAAATGAATGTTCAGTCTGAGGGGAGGCTGCTGGACATTTCATTTGTGGGGGCAGGCTGCTGGATATTTCATGAAGAGGAGGCTGCTGGATATTTCATTAGAGAGGGCAGGCTGCTGGATATTTCATGAAGAGGAGGAGGCTGCTGGACATTTCATGAAGAGGAGGAGGCTGCTGGACATTTCATTAGTGAGGGCAGGCTGCTGGATATTTCTATAGTGAGGGAAGGCTGTTGAACATTTCATTAGTGAGGGGAGGCTGCTGGACATTTCTATAGTGAGTGGAGACTGCTGGACGTTTCTATAGTGAGTGGAGGCTGCTGAACATTTCATAAGTGAGGTGAGGTTGCTGGACATTTCATTAGTGAGGGGAGGCTGCTGGACAGTATCTTAGAACCTCCATGAAGCTGACACATGACAAGAGTTGTGACCCTGCTACATCATTAAGACAGGCCCCGCCCTTATCAATTACACCCCCGTCTGTTATCTCCAAAGACACTGGGGGGAATGTATCACAGGGCACTTGGCTGGTGTCCTGTTTTGCATCCAATTTATCATATACTTTGCAGTGAAATTTACTATTTTACAGCACCTGAAAGTTGTAGAAAAACCTGCAGAATCTGCAGCATAATGCAGCAAATTTGTGCCTTTTCTCATGTCCAGGAAACCGTCAGCAGTCAGTGATGGGGTCACTAAGTGCAACCAACATTTAACAACACTGCAATGTCCAGTGACCCCCCGAACCCGCTGATAGGTTCCCTTTAAATGTGGGATCAGTAAGTATGCAGCGCCCCTCCCCCTGACTGCTGACTGTTTCCTGCCTGTGACCATGGAGCTACTGGTGCTGTACTCATCAATAATAATGTATTATGTATATGTTCATATGATTGGTAACAGGTTATTATGTCATTATATTCTTATTGTTATGTCATATTCATATTTTTGGAATAAATGGAAACTTTTTGTATTTCTTGTGTTTTGTATTCTTGCTGTCAGTGTTGGGTGGAGAGAAGGAGGTGGATCCTACTCCTCCTGGTGGAGAGATCCTGGAAGTGCGGCAGGTTCATGGGTCCATGCTGTGTTTGACCTGTAGAGGGGGCTCATGAGCTGTGTACTGTCCATAGCCTCTGTAAACACACAGACTACAGGAGGCTCTGGAGCTCCATCTTGTGTTGGCTGCGGGCAAGGAAGAATGTATCATATAATGCATTGTCTAATGGAGCTCATCCTGCAATAAACATGTTCATTGTTCACTCTGTATGTGATGGTTCCTTATATGTTACTGCACTCTATATGTGACAGGACCTTATGTGTTACCGCACTCTATATGTGACGGAACCTTATAAGTTACTGCACTCTATATGTGACGGACCTTATAGACTGTGGGCAGGAAACATCATCAACATTTATAAAAACGAAGGCACTTTAAGATATACAAATCACATATTATTGCATGAATAACCAAACCTTTAAGGCAGACTTTGCCCGAATAAAAGGTAGAAAGACAACATGTTGGGTGATAAAGGCCGCAGCTATTTTAATTTCTCTTAAATCAAATCTTTACAACCGTGAATAAAACAACATAAAGACACATTTAACGTAGTCCTTCTGCCTGAAGCGGACGGCCCGGATCGACTCCCACTCGCCACTGTGAACTTCCAGGTGATGATCTCCCCTTAAACCGCCACTAGGAGCACAGTATACCCCTATACTGAGCTCCGGCCTCCACCCAACAAGAATAACGCTTGTTCCACACCATCCTGAAAGAAAATGTCCAGTCCTATGTCATTCAAATGTGCCCCGTCTTGCCGCAAGGGGGACCTGTTGTTACCTTCTAATTCCCTATGCCCGCACCTAGAAATGAAACAAAGACAAGAGAAAATTACTGCAACAAATCCGGACGAATATACTTAGAAAAACAAGAGGAACGCCAGCGCCCTATATGCATTACGTCAGAGTCCGGGAGACTGGCCCTGGCTGCCTCTGTCGCTGCGCCTATGCGAAAGTAGTGAGTTCCATACTCAGAGGGGTTAACCCCCACTGCCACCAAACATTTCTTAAAAACCGAACAAAACTGAAAACGTGTGAGAGGAGACCCATCCTCGTGGACCAGAAATTGATCACCCGGGAATGGATTGAACCCATCTATTAGCTAATGAGACCGGGCACATTGAGCAAGAAACGAACCCACACACCTTTACCATACAGGTCAGTCTTAGAGCGACGTATCTTAATTCGAACAGAATCACCTCCGACTATAACATCCCCTTTAAGAATAACCCCAGACCGCGAAGCGGACAAGGGGAGGAGCTCACCTATATGGAACGCTCCAAAGAACGCCAAGCTAAAGGCCAACGAAAATAACAGAGACTCGTGAGGAGAGAAACAGACCACCGAGCACGCACCACCTAGTGATTGGAGAAGGGAGAAAGAAATAGGACGGCGAGAATCCGGGGGTGCAGCCTCCCTCCTCCAACCCTTGAGAATCTGACTAATCACAAAATTCTTTGTGACATCATGCAATCCCAAGAGACGGAAGTGAAAAGCCACACCTGAGAGCCTCTTCTGTGCAACAGACCCAGACACACCAGAAGACCTAATGGGAGCCTCTTCTGTGTGGGTGACCGCGACTCTACCGGAGGCACAAGATTCCACAGGCTTTTCTGCTGACATTGAACACCAAGCTTCCCACGCCTTACCATACTGTCTCCAGGTGGCAGGAGCCACAGAAGATCAAACCAAAGCCATTAGCTGCTGGTCATGTTCCACAGACATGGCGGGCACTCCCGACCCTCCAGGGCCGCTGCAGGGTGTAGATTCCGAAACTCCTGCCAACGGAAGCGAGACAAAGCATCCGCCATTAAATTGCAAGAACCCGGAACATGCTGTGCCCTTACCGAAATGTTGTGCTCCAAACATCTAAAAACGAAATGCCGAAGTATAGACAATACTGGTAAAAAAGAAGAAGTAAGCTTATTCATACAATAAACCACAGCCATATTATCACAAAAGAAACAAATGCACCGGTTAGACAGCTCAGCCCCCCATAATTCAAGGCACACCACGATGGGAAACAGCTCCAAAAATGTAATGTTACCAATCAAAGAAGAGGCAGCCCAGGCAGCAGGCCAAGCTGACGCACACCACTCAGATCCAAAAATTGCCCCAAAACCACAACTACCCACAGCATCCGAGAAAAGGGACAACTCGGAATTACTGACTTCAGCTGACAACCAACAAGTACGGCCATTATACTGACTGAGAAACTGCTGCCACACACGCAAATCGCACTTAAGCTGAGAAGTAACGCGTATATGTTGATCGGGTCTGAATGCCCCCCTGGTTGCCAGGAAAAGACGCCTTGAAAAAAAACCACGACCCATAGGCATGATCCTGCAAGCAAACATCAGTAAACCAAGAAGAGACTGCATTTGACGCAATGTTACCTTCTTGGCAGAGATAAATCCGACCAACATCGACCTTCGTTTGTCCAGCGGCAAACGAAAGACCATCTCCACAGAATCCAATTCTACACCCAAAAAAGAACAGACTGGAAGGCGGGCCAATAAACAAAAAATCATCTAAATGAATAATGGAATTACAACCTGTCTCATAACGTGTTGACCATTCCAAGAAAGAACTAAACATTTCAAAGTACCTACAAGAAATGGAACACCCCATCGGAAGACAAGTGTCATAATAAAACAAACCATCAACACAACAACCCAGAAGGTGATAACAGTCCGGGTGAATAGGGAGAAGGCGGAACGCAGATTCAATGTCTGACTTAGCCATAAGGGCGCCCTGGCCCACCTTGCGAAGCAATACAACTGCCCAGTCAAATGATACATACGACATTGACGATTCCTCATGGGAGATACCCATGACAGAATAATCTTTTGGAAAAGAAAGATGGTGAATGAGCCTATATTTACCTTGTTTCTTCTTGGGAACAACACCGAGCGGGGAAACCCTTAAGTTACTAAAAGGAGGGGAACGAAAAGGACCTACTATCCTACCCAAAGAAACTTCCTTACCAATCTTCTCCCTTAACACTTCGGGGAGCTCCCTGGCAGAACACAAATTATCAGAGAATGAACCTTCCCTGGACAACTGAAAGGGAATAAAGAAACCATAACTAAAGCCAAAATGAAGCACCTCTGCCTCCTGCCTATTGTGGTACATGGCGAGCCACGGCTCCATCGCGGCCACGCTCAGGCAGGCTGTTTTCCAGAGGACCTGGAACACCGCAATGAGGGGTGAGAGCCCCCACATGACGAGCATTCATGCTTATATTTACAGAGGCTGAAGAATCTACAATGCCCTTCATTAAACAACCAACACGCCCCGGGGCGCTTGATGGCCACCATCCCCGAGGCTCCAGTCCCAGACATGGTGGCCGGAGACTGAAAGGAAGGCTTTTGTGATATCATCAACCTAAGCCATACATCAGCAGCTTTCACCCCCCAACCCATATCCGGATTCAGAGATAACCTCCTACGGAAATCCTCATCATACCGCCACCATGCGGAACCCCCATGCGACTTATAGGAAGAATAAACCACATACATATAAGAAAATATCTCCGAACACCGCTAAGGATGTTTTTGACCCATAACTCCCCCAAGAACCATAAAGGCCTGAAGCCAATTATTAATCGTCTTAGCTACCTTCAAACCCTTATCCTGAGAACGCTCTGACCACACTCATCTCTCCTTATCAATTGTATGGAGGTCTACTGACACCAATGACCATATATCAACATATGAATTCCCCCCTCCCTCTCATTACGGTATTATATCTATTACAGATCTGACGGATATTTTGGCCATTAGTCACAGAGATGTCAGGACGTCACAGGTGTGAGGAGGACATGACAGGTCTGTATGGGAAATCCTACAACCATAATCCAGTGACCGTCACCTGGTGATAATACGGATCTTACACATGATGTAATATAGATGGAGGTTTCACAATCTTTTGTTCAACCAAGAAAGATTCTCTATTAGTCATTTAGATGCCGACATTTAGGATCACTGTAAGGATTACATCTGAGCTTGTGACTTCTCCTATAGTGGAAAACCTAAATACTATAGGTGACCGCAGAGAAGGAACTTAAAGCTGCCAGGTCCCAGTAAGAAATCTATAATGTACAGGTCTTCATAAGGGAAAGAAACTGTATATAAACCCCCTAAGGCTCATTGGCCATGGGTGACCTTAAAGGAAATCTACTATCGCGATCAAGCATGAAACCAGGGGCTCTTATTCTTAGATCCAGGCACCGTGACTGTGGGGATCTTCTTATATTTGTTATCTATGGCCTCCTTCCTTCTAAATTCAACTTTTACAATTATGCTAATGATCCTGGTTTATCAGGATGGAATTTGATGGCAGATTTAATATTAGGATCTCACTAATTAATTCAGTTTTTCTATGAATTGAACCAAAAAGTCCTAAAATATCTTGGGGGTCATTTACTAAGGGCCCGATTCGCGTTTTCCCGACGTGTTACCCGAATATTTCCGATTTGCTGGCATGCACGCGACGGAAATCGGGGGGCGTGGCCGAACGAAAACCCAACGTATTCGGAAAAACCGCCACATTTAAAAACCGAAAATGTCGCTTGGGAAGCGCTTACCTTCACCTGGTCCGGCCCGGTGTATTCCGGCACGTTTAGATTATTTTCAGCACAGCAGCGCCACCTGGTGGACGGCGGAGGAACTACCTTCATAAATCCCGTCCGGACCCAAATCCTGTTCAGAGAACGCGCCGCTGGATCACAAATTAGCATCAAAAACTGCAACTCCTTTAATCACATGTCAAATCTGAACAGCAACTAGACAAGTGGACAGGATCAACCCCTTCACGCTCCGTGACGGATATCCGCTATGGAACTGTGAAGGTTGTATGAAGAAGGCTCACGGGCTGAGCCTTCTTCATACAGAGATGGGCTTTGCTGCATATCGCAGCAAAGACCCATCGCCATCACCCGCGGTCGGTTTGGCGGCGCCATCTTACCTCCGATCGCCGGTCCCCCGAACGTCATCGGGGGGAGGGGGGGAGCGGCGATCGGTTGCCATGGTAGTTTGACCCGAGGATACATGGCTTCTGCACATGCATTACAATGAGCCTGTGGCTCATTGTAATGTATAGTGAGCAGAAATGCCATATACTGCGATACAGTAGTATTGCAGTATATGGCAGGAGCGATCAGACCATCTAGGGTTAATGTACCCTAGATGGTCTAAGAAATAGTGGGAAAAAAAAGAAAAAAAAGTTTAAAAAATGTAAAAAAATAATAAAATATTAAAAGTTCAAATAACCCCCCTTTCCCTAGAACTGATATAAAATATAATAAATAGTAAAAATCACAGACACATTAGGTATCGCCGCGTCCCAAAATGCTTGATCTATCAAAATATAAAAATGGTTATTGACGGCGGTGACCTCTGGAACGGCAAATGGCGCCCAAATGTCCAAAACGCGACTTTTACACCTTTTTAGATGACATAAAAAATGTAATAAAAAATGATCAAAATGTCGCACAGTCCTCAAAACGGTAGCAATGAGAACGACACTACTTTACTACAAACAGCTCATGTATAACTCCCTTATGTATAACAATGGGACATAGTTTTGGCATATGTTGGGCTAATTTGGACCTATGGATGTATATGGCAGGTATGAGGTCACCACCTGGACTCTATTATACAAATGACTTTGGGTTTAAGCAGAAATATTTTTGGCTGTCCTATCAGAAGTTGATATACTGATATATGAGTAACTCCCGGAATAGAAGAGAGTCAAAAGGGTTAAATTTGCCATATTTAATATACATTTATCATGTCTCAATCATTTAATATACAAAATGGCCGCTCCCTGTACTAAGTTTCCATGGAATCAGAATCCTCCCCATTCAACTGAGTTCTAAACATGATGTCATACCCGCTGTGATGTCATCACTACTATATAACTCCCGCTCTGTACCTATAATTCTCTGAGGGTTGTATAGTAGAGGAGTGGAGAGTGAAGAGGAGATTTTGTTGCTGTTTTACAGACGAATGATGGAAAGATTTTTTGTAAGTAGACTTTATTTATTGACGGATATCAGGATTATTGTTAGTGATGAAATTTAGACATCAGGAAATAGACGGTCGGATTGTAATGTAGATAAGGGGAATCCTGGGCGGTGTCGTACTGGGGCTACTAAGGTCCACCAGATAACATTATTCTGGAGGACCCTCTTCACATTCAACTAAAAAAAAGACCCTCCAGCTTCCAAATTTAGTTATCTTCTGCTGTATCTTTGTAATCCAGTATAAGGTTGGAGCCTGGGCCCACCGGAGGATCCTCCCATCCTCTGGTGGGACAGTCCGACACGGATCCTGGGGAATATCTGCTCTCATTTTTTGGTTTCTGTTCTACATTTGGGACATTATTGATAGCGCTGTGTTTCCAGAGGAGCAGGAAGAAGATTTACCCCCAGACCCCTGTCCGTAGAGCACATATTATAAAACGTGGTGACATCATATCCAGGTCCTGATGTCCCCTCCACCCATTCCTGGTTATACTGAGGCCCTAGATCTGTCATTAGGGTGACATTGAGGTGTCTGGGAGGGTGAGGGGAAGATCTAAACCCTGTATCTACTGTGCACTAGTTATAATATGTCACCCCCAGATTCATTCTTACAATCCTTTTGCTGATAACAGTTTAAAATTATAAACTTTATGTGAAGAAATTGCAAAAATTGTATAATTTACTCTAAAAGAAAGATGGCGGATGTGTGTACTGGTTACCATAGCAATAGTATCTTTCTCCATTTAGCCAGGTCCTAGCGTGATGTCATCACTATCACTGCTGTATACAGCCTGGTATTACCCATAATGCTCTAAGAGATAGACTATGTGATATTTAAGATGTTCTAGAGCCGTCTACTACATCTTTACTCATTTCTGGTTATATCAATGTCTCTTTCCACCAATGTCCTCCTATACTCCACTAGTGGTCTCCACCATCTCCGCTCCTGAAGGTCTATGGTTACTTTGCATGATTCCTTCTGGAGACGTCTCCATCATGTGGAACCACAAATAATTTCACTGACCCGAAATTCTGTTCTTCTCTCTCCCCTATAGGATAAACTTACTGGACGAACTCGTGTCCAAGTCCTGTCCCGCAGGGCACTGGAGCCGGAGGCTAAACGCACTTGGATCAAATCCTACAAGGACGGGGTAAATAATTCTAGAGACGTCATCAGCCATCACCACATTATACATAACATGTGATATTGGGGTTATCTGGGGTTCACCTCCTCCATGACATCTTATCAATAAGATGTCATTGATCTGAAAGTAATGTTTCTATTTTTATGTCCCACAGCCAGGTCGTTCCCCTGCCTTCTATGATTTGGCTGCTGCTATTCATGATGGACCAGGAGACCTGATGCCGGGGCCCCCTGAGCCCTGCTGGATTAATAGATCGGTAAGGAGGCCATTACTATATAGTCATGGACTCTCCATGTCCCATAACTGCTGCTGATGCTATTGATGATGATGATGATGGAGTTGATGATGAATTGTGGGAAAATGATTCTAATTTGACAATTAATATGTATTGACAGGAGACTTTCCTACCACTGGATCCGGCTCCTGAGTGTAGTGCAGAAACAACGCCGCTAGACCTGGACTGCATCATCACGGTAATGTCTCTTCTCCTCTATGATCCAGATTTACTAATATTCTCTAAAAAAAGTGCAAGATAAACTAGAGCGTGTTATCAAGTAGATGATTTACAAATTTAGATGTAATAGTTACATCTGGTGTCCGCTGTACGTTTCTTAGATCCAGGCACCGTGGTTATCTTCTTATATTTGTTATCTATGGCCTCCTTCTTTCTAAATTCAACTTTTAAAATTATGCCAATGAGCCTATAGGACTCCTGGGGTTGTTACCAGAGACTCTCTGTGCTGCAGCTTCACAGACAATTACATTGTCTTCCCCACCTCCTTCTCCCCCAGCTATTCCCTTCTGGGGAGGAGACTGGGTAACGGTCTGTGAAGTTACAGCACAGATGGACACTGGGAAAACCCCCCAGATCGCTTCTGGCTCATCAGCAGAACTATAAAGGTTGATTTTAGAAGGAAGGAGGCCATGGATAACACATATGTGTATGAGTAATTGATCCTGGTTTATCAGGATGGAATTTGATGGCAGATTTAATATTAGGATCTCACTAATTAATTCAGTTTTTCTATGAATTGAATCAAAAAGTCCTAAAATCTCTTGTGTCACAAATTAGCATCAAAAACTGCAACTCCTCTCATCACATGTCAAATCTGAACAGCAACTAGACAAGTGGAGGGGTCTTAAAAAAAAAGATCAGTAGATTTTATTGTATAGTGAAATGGAGCCAATTTTTGTAACAAATCAACAATTCAGTTATCAAAATTTAGCACATTTTTTTACTTCATTTTTTCCCATGTTCATCGCTTGTCAGAGCTGGTGAATGTGAAGCTGAGATCTTACTATACATAGCGTCTCCCGGTGATATCTATCTACATAGCCATGTATTATAACTGTAGCAGCCAATCACAGCTCAGCTTTCATTCATATCAAGTGCTAATAAAATGAAAGCAGCGCTGTGAATGGTTAATATGGGTAACACTACTTTACTACAAACAGCTCATGTATAACTCCCTTATGTATAAATCACCGGCACCCTGTCCACTACACAGAGACTCATACTCTAGACACCAAAGGGTTGCCCCAGGGAGATCCGCTATAGCAGCCTCTCCCTCATCATTTCTTGCCAACACCACCCTGCTGGAGACCTGCCAGGCTGTAGGACAGCCCTCCGGTTCCCCATACCAAGCACCGTGACACTAGCGTGCCTAGGCTGCAACCGCCAGCCACTCAGGTACTGTGGGCCCTGGCTGACTCCAGGCCCCGAGAAAAGGCTAGGCCTTGGTGGGGGATGTTGCACATGATTTACAAATTTAGATGTAACTGTGGTAATCTTCTTATATTTGTTATCTATGGCCTCCTTCCTTCTAAATTCAACTTTTAAAATTATGATGATGAGCCTATAGAGCTCTTGGGGTTGTTACCAGAGACTCTCTGTGCCGCAGCTTCACAGACTATTACACTGTCTTCCCCACCTCCTTTACCTCCCCCCCTCACCCCCCAGATCACTTCTGGCTCATCATCAGAATTATAAAGGTTGATTTTAGAAGGAAGGAGGCCATAGACAACACATATGTGTATGAGTAATTGATCCTGGTTTATCAGGATGGATTTTGATGGCAGATTTAATATTAGGATCTCACTAATTAATTCAGTTTTTCTATGAACCAAAAAGTCATAAAATCTCTTGTGTCACAATTTATTGTACAGTAAAATGGCGCCAATTTTTGTAACAAATCAACAATTCAGTTATCAAAATTTAGCACATTTTTTTACTTCTTTTTTTCCCATGTTCATCGCTGTCTCTCCTTGTCAGAGCTGGTGAATGTGAAGCTGAGATTTTACTATACATAGAGTCTCCCAGTGATATCTATCTATATAGCCATGTATTATAACTGTAGCAGCCAATCACAGCTCAGCTTTCATTCATATCGAGCAGCTAATAAAATGAAAGCAGGGCTGTGATTGGTTACTATGGGTAACACTACTTTACTACAAACAGATCATGTATAACTGCCTTATGTTTAACAATGGGACATAGTTTGGCATATGTCTTGCTAACTTGGACCTATGGATGTATATGGCAGGTATGAGGTCACCACCTGGACACTATTATGCAAATGTCTTTACTATTGGGCGAAATATTTTTGGCTGTCCTATCAGAAGTTGATATACTGATATATGAGTAACTCCCTGAATAGAAGAGAGTGGCGGATGTGTGTACTGGTTACCATAGCAATAGAATCTTTCTCCATTTACCCAGGTTCTAGCGTGATGTCATCACTATCACAGCCTGGTATTACCCATAATGCTCTGAGAGATAGACTATGTGATATTGAAGATGTTCTAGAGCCGTCTACTACATCTTTACTCATTTCTGGTTATATCAATGTCTCTTTCCACCAATGTCCTCCTATACTCCACTAGTGGTCTCCACCATCTCCACTCCTGAAGGTCTATAGTTACTTTGCATGATTCCTTCTGGAGACGTCTCCATCATGTGGAACCACAAATAATTTTACTGACCCGAAATTCTGTTCTGTTCTGTGCCATCCCGGACAGTGGAGCGTTATCTCTAAAACACCAGGGTAAGACCATTCTTATGATGAATTGTTATGTTTCTTGATCACTATGTTTAACGCATGATAAGAGTCTCTCCCATTTATATGTAAATATATGCTCCTCCACTTTTTGTGTCCGTGATACCCCCCTGTTCCTCTGCTTTTGCCACCACCCGGATATTTTAATGTTTTAACACATTGTCCAAATAAAGTATATTCCTTTCTATTACTTGTGTATATGTCTAGTCTGGCTTCTTTCCTCCAGGGAAGTCCCCTAGAGGTACAATAGGTTATATGTATAGCTATTAGCCAATGTCTAGGGTGCATTTACAGGGGATCTAGATGCTTAGGCAATAGGAATGTAATGATCCCATCATTCCTGTCTCAATATAGTGTCTTAATTGTTCTTCTCTCTCCCCCATAGGATAATCTTACTGGGCGCACCCATGTCCAAGTTCTGTCCCGCAGGGCACTGGAGCCGGATGCTAAATACACATGGATTAAATCATACAAGGACTGGGTAAATAATTCTAGAACGTCATTAGCCATCACCACATTATACATAACATGTGATATTTGGTTTATCTGGGTTTCACCTCCTCCATGACATCTTATTAATAATATGTCATTGATCTGAAAGTAATGTTTCTATTTTTATGTCCCACAGCCAGGTCCTTCTCCTGCCTTCTATAATTTGGCTGCTGCTATGCATGATGGACCAGGAGACCTGATGCCAGGGCCACCTGAGCCCTGCTGGATTGATAGATCGGTAAGGAGGCCATTACTATATAGTCATGGACTCACCATGTCCCATAACTGCTGCTGAAGCTATTGATGATGATGTTGGAGGTCATGATGAATTGAGGGAAATTGATTCGAATTTTACAATTAATATGTATTGACAGGAGAATTACCTACCACCGGATCCGCCTCCTGAGTGTAGTGCAGAAAAAAAGCCGCTAGACTTGGACTGCATCATCACGGTAATGTCTCTTCTCCTCTATGATCCACACACGACTTATAGACAATGGGGCAGATTTACTAATATTCTCTAAAAGAAAGTGCAAGATAAACTCATCTGGAAGTTTTCATGCTCCATCACAGGTACCACGTTAGCTAGCACTTATATTACTAGGACAGCGCAGGTGTATTTTATACTTTTTAATCACCTGACAATTAATATGTATTGACAGGAGACTTTCCTACCACTGGATCCGGCTCCTGAGTGTAGTGCAGAAACAACGCCGCTAGACTGGGACAAGATCAGCGAGCACTGCAGCATCACGGTAATGTCTCTTCTCCTCTATGATCCACACACGACTTATAGACAATGGGGCAGATTTACTAATATTCTCTAAAAGAAAGTGCAAGATAAACTGGAGCGTGTTATCAAGTACATGATTTACAAATTTAGTGTGTGGTGTCCGCTGTGTGTACAATTTTTGGTGCTTTTCCATAGTAAATCTGGACCCGTGTTTATAGTTGAATGGAGGATTCATTTGCTTTCTATCACTCTAAATTTCTGTGTATCCAAATTCTCAAAAGGATGAACCAGAAACCCCCGTGGAGAAAAGAAGATCTACTGGATCCAAATGGAGAAAAAGACTGAGGAGCATCTTCTGCATGGTGAGGAGATCTCAGTCTAGGACATGTATCTCAGCCTGGTGATACATGTCGTGTATCTCAGGATCTCATTCACAAGTGACTGGACTCGTGATACACACATCATCATCAGCTTTCTCTTATGTTTCCTCTGTAGAGCCGGGAATCAGTCAAGGTGACTCCTTTCACACCAGCTCTCAGAAGACCCAGCACAAAGGACTTTGGGTGCCAAGTCACCGAAGAAGATCTCAGCCTTGGGCCAAAAGTCACCGTGATCCATGTGAAACCGATGAAACATTCCTGTATGGTTGACGCTTCAACCCAGGTCAATGAGGATGAGATAAGTTCTTAGGTAGGTGGATGCACATCAGTACATTGTGACAAGGACAACATCAAGGAGATCTGAGATTCTGCAGATCGGAGTCTTCAGAACTTGTCCAGTGACTTTGCAAATTCTTTAATTTACTTCTCTTGTCCCGATATCACATACTATTTTACTATTACACGTCTAGAGCTGAGTTGATGCTACTGCTGTTTTCCTCTTAGTTTGGAAAAGTGCATTATGGGAGCTCAAAAAATATATTTACAACATACACTGACTGATTTTTGGCTTTAGCGTTGGATTATATGACCTAATGTGAAACTTTACAATGAAGATAATCCAGAGATTTTTTTTTTTTTTTTGCAGCTTTCATTCACGAAGTTTCTTCTTGAATTTAGACCAGGACGTCCTGTAACCTACCAAACCTGTAAGTCCTGACTATACTCTGCCACATAGATGAATCACTTCTCTACCAGTGAGCAATGTCCATAAGATATTACAATCTAGGCCGATGTCCATGGGACATCATCACTGCTATGGACATTTAGATATGGATCATTCCAGGATGAGTCCAGTCTTGTAGACATGTAGCAGCCACTTGATGAGGAATGTATGTAGTGATAGATCTTTGTTCTTTCATTAGGCCAATAGACGTGTCCTCCCGCCCCTGGTGTCAGAACTGGACGTCTATGACTATGGAGACCATGAATAATGTTCTGAAGATATGGCAGACCTGAACACCTACACAAACCTTTGTACTCTAGGGTGGCACCATGATACCAGCTATGGGCATTTCACTGCCAATAAATGTGCAGATTATATGAAGTGTTTTTGTGTTTTTACTTTCTAATTTGTAAAAATAGACCTGAAGGGGCTTGTTCCACCACATACCCCATCCATATTCCAGCGCTTAGTGGATACATATAAGTTGGTGGGCGACCCCTGGGGTGTTATTTACTTCAATGGGGCTGCCAGGGCCACAATCTTTGGCAGCCCTATAGAAGTGATGGGACGGCAGTCATAAATACTGGCATGAAGGGGTATAGACAGGGGATTGGTATCACAAAGGTCACAATGTACAATATTAACCCTTAGGCCTGATGGACACAAACACACAACTGTGATTCACTCACCGCCCCGTAGCCTTCCATTCGGCACATTCACGGTGCGGTCAGTCATTTCCTATTGTCCCGTCGTGTGTGAGGGAGATCATGGTCATGTGCATGAGGCCTTAATCTACAGCCATCTGGAAGTTTTCATGCTCCATCACAGGTACCACGTTAGCTAGCACTTATATTACTAGGACAGCGCAGGTGTATTTTATACTTTTTAATCACCTACAGGAGTCCTGGTCAAATTCAAGAAGAAACTTCCGTGCATGAAGCTGCAAAAAAAAAAAAAAATCTCTGGATTCTCGTCATTGTACTTTTCACATAAGGGCTATATAATCCAACGCTATAGCCAAAATCAGTCCAGTGTATGTTGTTAAATATATTTTTTTTTGACTCCCATACTGCACTTGTCCAAACTAAAGGAAACAGCAGTCAGCATCAACTCGCTCTAACGTTAATATAAATATGATGTGATATCGGACACGAGAAGAAATTAAGAATTTGCAAAGTCACTGGAACATTTCTGAAACTCCGAGTCTGCAAATCTCATATCTCCCTTGATGTTGTCCTCTGTCACATGTACTGATGTGCATTCCCTACTACAACTGTATCATCCTCATGACTGGTGTGAAGCTCAAACCAGCAGGATGTTTCAATCAGGTTTCACAGGGACACGGTGACTTTGCCAGGGCTGAGTCTTCTTCTGGACTTGGCCACCCAAATCCTTTGTGCTGGGTTCTTCTAGCTGGGTGAAGGGCGTACCCTTGACCTGATTCCCGGCTGCTCCCGAGGAAACATCGATAGCCCTGTGATGATTGGTATTCTGCGATCCAGTCCACTTGTTATGAGATCCGGAGATACACTACAAATGGTTTACATCACCAGCTTAATACATGTCCTATACTGAGATCTCCTCCCCATGCGAAGATGGCCTCCTCATCTTTGTCTCCATTTGGAGCCAGTAGATCTTCTTTTCTTCTCCCGGGGGTTTCTGGTTCTCCGGTTGAGAATTTGGATAAACAAAATTTAGAGTGATAAAGCAATGAATCCCCCTCAACATAAACCCGGGTCCCAAGTTTACTATGGAAACCCTCAAAATTACACACAGAGACACCACATCACGGAAAGCTGTAAATCATGTACTTGATAACACTCTAGTTTATCTTGCACTTGCTGTTAGAAATATTAGTAACTCTGCCCATTGTCTATAGTCGTTGTGTGGATCATAGAGGAATTAGACCATTAACGTGGATGCTGCAGTGCTCTCGCTGAATCTTGTCCCAGTCGATATACCGGCGTTGGTTTCGGCACTACACTCAGGAGCGATTCCATGGTAGGAAATTCTCCTGTCAATACATGTTATTTGTCAAATTAGGAGCATTTCCTCAATTTCACAATCCATCACACCTTCCATCAGCATCACTCATAGCATCAGCAGCAATTCTGGACATGGTGAGGTCCATACTTATATAGTATCCCTCCTATACCGATATACAATCCGCAGGGCTCAGTTACCCCGCATCAGGTCCTCTGTCCATCATGTGTCACAGCAGCCCATTTAGGAGCAGGGGAACGACCTGCTGTTGATAATAAAATAGAAACCTTTACTTGCAATCATGACATCTTTTGATAAGATCATGGAGGATGTAAACCCCAGATAACCCCAATATCACATGTATGTATAATTGAGTGATGGCTGATGATTTCTCTCTCTAGAATAATGTTACACCATTAACCCTCGTCCCTGTAGGATTTATCTCAAGTGCTTTGGCCTCCGGCTCCAGTTCCCTGGCGGGACTAACTTGGACATAGGTGCTTCAGTCAGATTACCTATAGGTAGAGAGAGAAGAACGATTCTGGAGTTAACTCCTATATCATATCTCAACTTCTGATAGACACCAAAAATTTTTCGGCCTATGTTAGAGAAAAAAAAAAAAACATTTAACACCAATACAAGTTCAAGGGTCTCAAAAAACCCAGAGTAGACAATTTGAGTGTGGGTTGGACTTCTCGGGGAGGAAGGGTAGCACAATTCCTTCAATAAAGTAATGTGATTAAAAGTATCAAATTCACCTGCGCGTCCTAGTAATATAGTGCTGCTAACGTGTACCTGTGATGGGCCTAAACTTTCCAGATGCTATATTGTATCCATCCTAATTCCTGTTATTCACCTGAATGGTCCTAGAGTTCTTCATCCATAATTGGTCTTAGAGGCGGTTCTACAAGTTTGTGCACTTTGAATAAGCAGTAATAATGCGGACAAGGCGCCGGCCGGTGGCTGCAACCCGCAGACATTTCCGTTGGATTTACGTCACTCAATCACGGTCGTCCATGAACCTTCTCCTCGATGCGTTCGGAGTCACGGTTTTCTTCGCCACTCCCAACGTACCCGTCTTAGCTGTTGCAGCCACCGGCCGGGGCTGTTTTTCCATTATTGCTGACTTATTCACAGTCACCACTTGTAGAACCTCATCTATATACCAATCTCTTATGCAGAAACCTCTTTTGGACCATTCAGGTGAATAACAGAATTCGGCTGGATATCAATTACCATCTGGAAGTTTTCATGCTCCATCACAGGTACCACGTTGCTGACATTTTTACTAGACATTTTAAGGTTAGTTTATGTGTTGTTATGCTTTTTTATCCCAGTAAAGACATTTGCAGATAGTGTCCAGGTGGTGACCTTATACCTGCCAGATCATCTGTAAGGTGTCCAAGTTAGTCTGACCTATGCAAACTATTTCCCATTTTCTCACATAGGGCAGTTGTAACTGAGCTGTTTTGTAGTAAAGTAGGGTACCCATATTAACCATTCACAGCGCTTGCTTCATTTATTACACTTGATATGATGACATCTGATCTGTGAGTGGCTTCTACAGTTTATAATACATGGCTATATAAGATGAATCTCATCGGGAGACTCTAATGTATATAAGTCTCAGCTTCACATTCACAGCTCTGACAGGAAGACGCCCGACATGGGAAAAATTAGTAAAAAAATGTGCTACATTTTGATAACTGAATTTTGATTGTTACAAAAAAATGGGCTCCATATTCACTATACAAATATTCTACTGATCTTTTTTTTAAGACCCTCCACTTGTCTAGTATGGCTGTTCAGAGTTGAACATGGATGAGAGGTTGCAGTTTTTGATTTAATTTGTGGTGACACAAGGATTTTAGGACTTTTTGGGGTTCAATTCATAGAAAACTGAATTAATTTAGTGATATCCTAATCATTTAAATCTGCCCTCAAATCCACCTGATAACCAGGATCATTACTCCTACACATATGTTTATCCATTGCTCCTTCCTCTAAATCAACCTTTATAGTTCGCTGAGATCCAGAGCGATCTGGGGGGTTTTCCCAGTGTCATCCTGTGCTGTACTTCACAGACCGTACCCCTCCTCCCTCCCCAGAGGGACTAGCTGGGGGATAAGGAGTGGGAAGACAATGTACTTGTCCTGTGAACTGCGGACTCGATCTCTGTAACACCCCAGGAGTCTTGGCTCATTACATATTTTTAAAAGTTGAATTTATAAAGAAGGAGGCCATCGATAACAAATTAAGAGATACCACGGTGCTGATCTAAGAACGTACAACCGCGTAACCAGATTTACTCTTCATCTAATTGTACCTCATCTACTTGTACAAGCCTCTAGTTTATTTGCACTTTTTTTTAGAAATTAGTAAATCTGGAGCATAGAGGGAAGGACATTACCGTTGATCAGTCCAGTCTAGCGTCGTTGTTGCGGCACTACCTCAGGGCCGGAATCCAGTTGTAGGAAAGTCTCCTGTCACATACATATTAAGTGTCAAATTAGAATCATTTTCCCACAATTTCATCAATCACTCCATCATCATCAGCATCTATACATCAGCAGCAGTTATGGCACTGGAGAGTCCATGGGGCTATATAGTAAGGCTCCTTACCGTCTTATTAATCACAGGGCTCAGGTGCCCCGGCAGCAGGTTCTCCTTCCCTCATGAATATCAGCGCCAAATCATAGAAGGCAGGGAAACTACCTGCTGGGGACATTCAATAGAACATTCTTCATATCAATGACATCTTCTGATAAGATGTCAGGGGGAGTGGACCCCAGAGAAAACCCCAATACACATGTTATGTTCATGTGGTGATGCTGATGACGTCTCTATAAGTATTTACCCCGTCCTTGTAGATTTTGATCCAAGTGCATTATCCTCGCTCCAGGCCCTGCGGACAGGACTTGACACGGATTCCGTCCAGTATTTATCCTATGGGGGGAGAAAACAGAATTTGGGTCCTGAATTATTTGTCCCGTTCCACTGATGAGACGTCTCTCCAGAAGGAACATGCAAGTAACCATAACCTTCGGATCGAGATGGTGGAGACCACTCGTGGAGTATAGAGGACCGTTTGGGGAAGAGACATTGATATAACCCAATGAGTAAAAGATGTAGTAAACGGCTCTGAACATCTTAAATATCCTAGTCTACTCTCTTAGAGCATTATGGATACCAGGCTTTTATACAGACAGCATGATAGTGCTGACTCACGCGAGAACCGGCTATGGATAAAGATACTATTGCTAGGTAACCAGTTACACACTCCGCCTCTTTCTTGTAGAGTAATAATAAAATTTTTGCAATTTTCCTCACATAAAGTTTTATAATTTTAAACTGTTTTATCAGCAAAGGATTGGTAGAATGAGTTCTTGGGGTGACATATTATAACTATTGCACAGTAGATGCAGGGTTAGATCTTCCCCTCACCCCTCCCAAGACACTCTCAATGTCACCCCTAAGACGATGCAGGGCCTCAGTATACAAACCAGGAGATGGGTGGAGTGGACATCAGACCTGGGATTTGAATGTCACCACGTTTTATAATAGTGCTCTACGTACAGGGTCTGTGGGTCATCTTCTTCCTGCTTCCTCTGGAAACTCAAGCCTAATCAATAATTTCCGCAAATGTATAACAAAACCAAAATGATAGCAATATTCCCCGATCCGTGTCGGACTGTCCCCACCAGAGGATGGAGGATCCCGCCGGTGGGCCCAGGCCCAAACTATATCTGATTACAAAGATCGCAGAGATAACTAAATTTGGAACTGGAGGTCTTTTTTTTTAGTTTTGATGTGAAGAGGGTCTCTAGATAATGTTATCCTGTGGACCTAAGTAATCCCAGTACACAACGCCCAGGTTCCCCTTAGCTACATTACAATCCGACCGTCTATTTTCCTGGTGGCTAAATTTCATCACTAACATATCCGATATCCGTCAATAAATAAGTCTACTTACATACAAACAATCGTTCCACATCGCGTAAAACAGCAACAAATCTCCTCTTCACTCTCCACGCCTCTACTATCCAACTCGAGAATAATGTACAGAGCGGGAACAAGGTTATATCAACAGTGATGACATCACACGGGTCATACATCATGTTTAGAACTCAGTTGAATGGGGAGATTCCTGATTCTTGAAACTCAGTACAGGAAGGACCATCTTGTATATTAATATGGCGAGACATATAAAATGTAATTAATATGTGCAATTTTAACCCTTTTGACTCTCTTTCTATTCCGGAGTTACTCATATATCCAGTAGACAACTTCTGGAGGACAGCCAAAAATATTTCGCTTACCCAAAACATTTGTAGATGTAGTCCGTGGTGACCTCCATACCTTCCTTATACATCCATAGGTCCACATTAGCCCAACATATGCCAAACTACATTGTTACACAGGGAGGTTATACATGAGCTTTGTATGTAAAGTAGTGTTTACCCTATTATCCAATCACGCGCCTTTGCATTTGGTTCGCTTCTCTGTAATGAATAAAAAGCGGAGCTTTGATTGGCTCTACATTATGTTCCTGGCTTATAGAGATAGATGTCACCGGGAACGCTATGTATATCAGTCTCAGCCTTCACATTCGCCAGCTCTGACAAGGAAGAGACGCCCCTGAACATGGGAAAAAATTCATTTATAAAATTGCTAAATGTTGATAACTGAATTGTTTATTTGTTACAAAAAATTGGCAGCCATTTTACTATAATTACTGTCTACTGATCTGTTTTTTTAAAACCCCTCCGCTTTCTAGTTGCTGTTCAGATTTAACATTGGATGAATAGGAGTTTGCAGTTTTTGATGCTAATTTGACACAACGATTTAGGGACTTTTGTTCACTTCATAGAAAACTGAATTAATTAGTGAGATCCTAATATTAACTCGGCCGATCAAATTGCCATCCTGATAAAAAACAGATCAATTACTCATACACATATTTTTTATCCATGGCCTCCTTTCTTCTAACATAAACCTTTATAATCGCTGATGACCAGAAGCGATCTGGGGGGTATTACCAGTGTCCCTCTTGCTGTAAATTCCAGACCGTTACCCAGTCTCCTCCTCCCCAGAGGGAATGCTGGAACGTCTCTGGTGCAACCCAAGATTCTATTAGGCTCATTAGCATAATTGTAAAGTTGAATTTAGAAGGAAGGAGCCATAGAGACAAATATAATAAGATCCCCACATTCAGTTGCCCTGGAATCTAGAATTGAGCCCTGGTTCATGCTTGGTCGCGATGGTGATTCCTTAAGAAGGTCACCAATTGCCAATGACCTTAGGGGGTTTTATACATTTTCTTCCTTATGAAGACCTGTACATTATAGATTTCTTACTGGACCCTGGAGCTTTAAGTTTCCTTCTCTGCGTCCACCTATGGTATTAGTCTTTTCCACTATAGGAGAACCCAGCGCAGCATGTATCCTATAGTGATCCTAAAAATGTCGGCATCTAAATGACTAATAAAATCCTTCTTGGTTGACAAAAGATTGTGAAACCTCCCTCTATAGTACTTAATGTTAATCCGTATTATATCACCAGCCACGGTCCACTGTTTATGGTTGTAGGATTTACCATACAGACCTGTCATGTCCCTTCCTCACACTGTGACGTCCTTACATCTCTGGGACGAATGGCCTATCCGTCAGATCGTAATAGATATATACAGTATGAGAGGAGGGGGGAGAAGAGGGACGTCATCTTCCTATACACATAACAATAAACCTCCAGTGATCAGGCCGTCTTCCATCGAGGCGATCAGCAGAGCGCAATTTTTGGCTAATATTTATTCAAGAATTATTACAGCTACCCCCATATGTCCTCTTAAGAGGGTCCCATAGGTTCTTTTAGCCGATGCACACTCAGTGGTCATGATCTTGATGCCATTTTGGGGCCAGATATCGCCCACCATTGAGGTCTATTACTCCGGGCACGTTGTTTGAGTATATCATCTCTTCACGCACTGGACTGAGCTGGGTAAGCCTCCTCTCATATTGAGTACTCACCCCTCCCATCCCCAGAACCCAAACATCCCCTGGTGTGCAGCCATTCTGATGTACCTTCATGGATCAAGCTTTAGATTCACTTAACAGCATCATTAGACAGGAGTCATTGGCATTGAAGCTAACAGGCCCTCTATAGATATTGCCATGGAAGGCCAACCTGCATCTCTGACGTCTCCAATACAGAGCGCCATGATGTGACAGATCTGCCACAACTTGAAGGGGTAATTCCTGTCTTGGGCATTTAACATTCATTTTAGTAATCTGCCAAGATATACATGTCTTCCAATGAGATAAACAGCGGCGCCTGGTTTCAGCTCCGTTGGTTTCCAGCAGTGAATATGTTCGGCGCGCGGTTCCTCCGGTGCAGCGGCTGGGGATTAACGTTTACAAGCTTGGTTACTGGAGAGCAAGGAATAATGTGGGTCGTGAGATGTTATGTCATTGAAGTCAATTGTTTGAATAAATTCCCTGATTCAGGCGGCACCGTCCCCTGGCTGCGCTCCTGTCCCCACCCGCCCCCTCTCCCCTTCGCCCTCCCTCCCCTGGGCGTTTCGATAAGCTCCACTTTTTTTGGGCAGTTAGCCTTGGGATCTCATTTAGATATGGAAGTAAGGAGAAGATATGGGCTAATCATATGTGGATATTGGTCATTGGTGTCAGTAAGACCTCCATACAATTGGAATAAGAAGAGATGAGTGTGGGTCAAGCGTGCTCATGATAAGCGTTTGAAGTATCTAGACGATTAATAATTGGCTCAGCCTTTATGGTTCTTGGATTTATGGGTCAAAACACCTTAGGCGTGTTCGGAAGTTTTTCTATATTATGTGGTTATTCTTCCTATAAGTCGCATGGGGGTGCTCCATGGTGCGGTATGTGAGGAATTTCCTAGGATGTTATCTCTGAAATCCGATATGGGTTTGGGGGGTGAAAGCTGCTGATGTAGTGGCTTAGGTTATGATATCACAAGCCTTCCTCAGTCTCTCCGGCCAGCCTGTCTGGACTGGAGCTCGGGGATGTGGCCATCGATCGCCCGGGGCGTGTTTGTTGTTTAATGAATGGCATTGTAGAGTTCTTCGCAGCCTCTGTAAATATAATCAATGAAGGCTCGCCTGTGGGGGCTCTCACCCTCATGCGGTGTTTCCTGGGTTCCAGGTCCTCTGAAAACTCCTGCCGAGCGTGGCCGCGATGGAGCCGTGGCTCGCCAATGTACCATCAATATGCAGGAGGCAGAGGTGCTTCATTTTGGCTTTAGTTATGGTTTCTTTATTCCTCTTTCAGTGTCCATGAAGTTCATTTCTCTGTGTTTGTGTTCTGCATGAGCTCCCCGAGGGTGAAGGGAGAAGATTGTAAGGAAGTTTCTTGGGTAGATAGTAGGTCCTTCGGTCCCCTCCTTTTTAGTAACTTAATGTTTCCCCGCTCGTTGTTGTTCCAAGAAGAAACAAGGTAATATAGTCTGCATTCACCAAATCTTTCTTTTCCAAAAGATATTCTGTCATGGGTATCATCTCCCATGAGAATCGCATGTCGTATTTAGTCATTTGACTGGGCATTTGTATTGCTTCGCAAAGGTGGGCCTGGGCCCGCTTATGCTAAGTCAGACATTGAATCTGCGTTCCCGCCTTCTCCCTATTCACACCGGACTGTTATCACTCTGTTGTTGTGTTGATGTTTGTTTTATTATGACACTTGTCTCCGATGGTGTGTTCCATTTGCTTGTAGTATTTGGAATGTTTGTTCTTTCTGCAATGTCAACCGTTTGAACAGGTTGTATTCCATTATTCATTTAGATGATTTTTTTGTTTAATTGGCCCGCCTCCAGTCTGTTCTTTTTGGGTTAGAAAAAAAAAAAAAAATTGGATTCTGTGGAGATGGTCTTTCATTTGCCGCTGGACCAACCGAAGGTCGATGTTGTCGGATTATCCTCTGCCAAGAAGGTAACATTGCGTCAATGCGTCCTTCTTGGTTTACTGAGTTTGCTTGCAGGATCTGCCTAGGGGTCGTGGTTTTTTTTCAAGTCGTCTTTTCCTTCACCAGGGGTGCATTCCCAGACCCGATCAACATATCCGTTACTTCTCAGCTTAGTGCTATTTGCGTTGTGTCAGCAGTTTCTCAGTCAGTATAGTGGCCGTCTTGTTTGGTTGTCAGCTGAAGTCAGTACTTCCCGTTGTCCCCTTTTCTCGATGCGTGGGTAGTTGTGGTTTTGGGGCAAATTTTTGGATCTGAGTGGTGTGCGTCAGCTTTGCTTCGTCCGCTTGCTGCCGGGCTGCCTCTTCTTTGATTGGTAACATTACTTTTTGGGGCTGTTCCATCGTGGTGTGCCTGAGTTTGGGGGGCGGAGCTGTCTAACCGGTTCATTTGTCTTTTGTGATTATTCGTGGTTTATTGTATTCAGGGCTTACTTTTCTTCTTTTTTACCAGTATTGTCTATACTGTCGCATTTCGTTTTATATGTTTGGAGCACAACAATTTCGTAATGGCAACAGCATGTTCCGGTTTTTGCAATTTTAATGGCGGCTGCTTTGTCTCGCTTTCCGTTGAGAGTGCGGATCGACACACTGCGCGGCCCTGGAGGGCGGATTGCCCGCATGTCTGTGGAACCTGCCCAGCTCTAATGGCTTTGGGTTAATCTTCGTGTGCTCCGCCACCTGGAGACAGTATGGGAAGGCGTGGGAAGCTTGGTGTTCAATGTCAGCAAAAGCCTGTGGAGTACTTGTTCTTCGTTAGATTGGCGGTCACCTATTCTTAGTTCCTTCTCTTAGGTCGCTGGTGTTCTGGGTCTGTTCACAGAGCGGCTCTCGGGTTTGGGCTTTTCACTTCCCGTCTCCTTGGGATTGCATATGCATAAACAGAATTTTGTGATTGTCAATTCTCAGGTTGAAGGGCGGGCTGCACCCCCGGATCTCTGCATCCATTTCTTTTCTCCTCTCCAATCACTAGTGGTGCTGCTCGTGTCTGTTCTCTCCTCACGATTCTCTGTTATCGCTGGCTTTAGCTTGGCGTTCTTTGAGCCGTTCCATATAGGTGAAGCTTCCTCCCTTGTCCGCTTCGCGGTCTGGGTTATTTTAATGGGATGTTATGTCGGAGTGATTTCTTTCGAATTAAATACTCGCTCTAAACTGACCTGTATGGGAAGGTGTGTGGGTTCGTTTCTTGCTCACTGTGCCCGGTCTCATGTGCTAATAGAGGGTTCAATTCTCCATTCCCGGGTGATCATTTTCTGGTCCACGAGTGGTCTCCTCTCACCGTTTTCAGTTTTGTTCGGTTTTTAAAAAATTTTGGTGGCATGTGGGGGTTTAACCCCTCTGAGTATGAAACTCACTATTTCGCATAGGCGCAGCGACAGAGGCACCAGGGCCGTCTCCCGACCTTACGTAAGCCTATAGGGCGCTGGCTTCCCCTTGTTTTTCTAAGTATATTCGTCCGGATTTGGTGCAGTAATTTTTCTCTTGTCTTTGTTTCATTTCGGTGCGGATGGGAATTAGAAGGTAACAACATGTCCCCTTGCGGCAAGACGGGGCACATTTGCATGACATAGACTGACATTTTCTTCAGGAATGGTTGGAACAAGCTATTCTTGTTGGGTTGGAGCCCCGAGCCTCAGTATAGGGGTATACTGTGCTCCTATGTGGCGGGGAAAGGGGAGATCGGCACCTGCATTCATCGAGTGGGAGTGGGATTCGATCGGGCCGTCCGCTTCATGCAGAAGGACTACTTTAAAAAATGTCTTTATTTGTTTTATTCACGGATTGTAAAGATTTGATTTAAGAGAAATTAAATAGTCGCGTACTGCGGCCGTTTCCACCCACATGTTGTCTTTCTTTCTCCCTTTTTCTGCACAGTCGCCTGAAAGGTTTGGTTATTCATGCAAATAATATGTGATTTGTATATCTAGAGTGCTTAGTTTTTATAAATGTTTGATTATGTTTCCCTGCCCACAGTCTCATAAGGTCCCGAACATATAGATGCAGTAAAATGTAGGTACCGTCACATAGAGATGCAGTAACCCCAAGCTAATAATTTTTCATAAATGCCATAGAGACAGTGCCTCTGTCCCTTCATTGGCCTCTACATGCCTGTCACTTAAGCATGAGTCCTAAAGCCTGTATGCAATGACCTGTAGATTCCCCAATGAGTCATTAGCATATTCAGCTGTCCCGCTTGTCATGTTGTGCGCACACCACCCCCCATGCATGACTGACAGCCTGTATAAGGTTGATGGCTGCTCCTGTGCTTGCTGCTGGCCGCGCGCCCCTGCAGGCCTGTGTGGGTGTAAGAATACTCCTATCAATGACTGACAGCCTGTGTAATGAATGTGAGGTATAATGTGTACTGCTCCTCATGTGTTCCTGTGCTGGCTCCCCCCCTGCCAGCCTGTGTTTGTATGGGATATACAACACTCCAGAGCCAGGATGTATCATCACATGTCAGCCTTGTAGCTGATTATCTTGTCTCCTCACAGTTTATAGCATAACTGTCAGACACTTGGTGTAGCTGATGTCTGTGTCTCTGTTTATGAGGAGGATGGCAGCATGCCAGAGATTCAGCACAGACACCAGCACGGCTTACTACATTACACACGGACATGAGAGGGGCAAGGAGAGGCGGGGGAACAAGAGTGACATCACTGCCTCTGACCATGAGACCAGCCTCATTTACATAATAAAGAATAGATTATTTTACAATGATTCATGTATAAAATGACTAGATAAAGGTTGTAATAAGATCCTTGTGAGCTGCTCCAACAGTTAGTAGTGACAGGACTAGTGACACAGACCTAGACAGGTGTCCTTTAAAGTGCAGTAACATATAAGGTCTTGTCACATATAGAGTGCAGTAACCTATATGTTACTGCATTCTAAATGTGACAGTACCTTATAAGTTACTGCACTCTATATGTGACGGTATCCCAAGAAACGATCATATGTTACGCACTCTATATGTGACGGGAACCTTATGTTACGGCACTCTATATGTGCGGGACTTATAATTAACTCAACCCATATGTGACGGACCTTATAAGTTACGGCACTCTATAGGGTGACGTGACCTATATGTTACTGCACTCTGATATGTGACGGGACTTAACCCATTAACGCTCTGCCCGTAGCCTACGGCGCATAGGTATAAGGGTGTATTAGAGGGCTCACGGGCTGATTTCTCTCATACAGAGGTGGGGGTTTTTGCATTTTGCACAACCCCCACCGCTAATAACCGCGGTCGTGCATCACGAGCGCGGCTATTAACCCTCTAACTTGCAGCCCCTAAGTCGCGGGCGGCGTGTAAAAAAGACGGCGGCCGCGGGCGCCGCCATCTTTTTGTTCTATCGCCACGCCCCCGAACTTCGGGGGCGGCGATCGTTACCATGGTAGCCTCGGTCTTCGCTTGACCCAAGGCTACATGGTTGATCAGTTCGTTACAGAGCCATGCTCATTGTAAGGTAAACCTGAAAACGCATATATTGCATACTGGGTAGTATTGCAAGTAATGGTAGGAGCGATCTGATCATCTAGGGTTAATGTACGCCTAGATTGTCTAAAATAGTGAAAGAAAAAAGACAAAAAAAAAAAGTTTAAAAAATAAAAAAATTTAAATTTAAGAGTTCAAATCACCCCCCTTTTCCCCCTAGAACGGATATAAAACAAACAAACAGTAAAATCACAACTATTGGTATCCGCCGCGTCAAAATGCCCGCTCTATCAAATATCAAAAAGGTTACGCCGGCGGTGACCTCCGAGGCTGGATGTCGCCCACATGTCCGAAATGCGACTTTCACCACAACAAAAAACCTTTTACATAACAGAACATCACACATTCCGTGCTCCAAAGTATGAAAATGTTGAGCGTCAGAAGATGGCACAATTTTTTTCTTTTTTGTACCCATTCGTTGATTTTGAAAATGATTAAAACTGTCATAAACCTATATAATTTTTTGGTAGCCCATCGCCGCTGACGCATAACCGAACCAAAGAATAAGTCGGCTGTATTTGGAGCTGAAGATGAAGGTCGTAAAAACTGAGCCCACAAGAACGTGACGCACATGCGGTTTTTTTTTTTTCCAAAATTTCCACTTTGAATTTTTTTTCAGCTCGCAGTCCAACGGCATGTTAAATATATAAACATTACGGGAAGGTAAAATTTGTTACGCCAAATAAGCCCTCACACAGTCTGTACAACGTAAAAAGAAAAAGTTATTGATTTTTGGAAGTTGGAGAGCGAGAAATTTAGGCCTAAAAAAAACCTCCGTCCTTAAGGTTTAAATGTTCCCCCTGAGGCAAAAACAGGGACATCATAATCATTGGGAAAAACTCAGTAAGAAATTCTCACTAAAATGCCCATATGTCTATTAATAAATAGAAGTAAGGAAACTGTGTAATAATAGATAACAGCAAAAGACAAGAACATCCCCGATACCAAATACGATAGACGAAATTTATGGGAACCAAACCACCCCCAAAGAAGAAAGACAAAAAAAAGATGTAGGAAAAAACATTTAAAAAGAAAGAACCAGAGATTCAGAATGTGATTGATAAATAAAAGGAAACGGAAACCACGTACTTATAGGGGGAACCAAAAGTGCCAAGATAGGGCAAAAACCTGAAGCCTAACTTGAGAAGCGGAACCTGCAATAAAGAACAGTAAACGAGTTGAGGGGAGACGTATCAAGGAAGGGAAAGAGAAATGTGAGGGAAAATCTGGTGAAATATGCCTTGTTATGACACACAGATAGAGGACGTGGAAAGGCCAAGGGTGTGTTGGTGCCAAGCTGTCATGAGTTTAAATAGAAGTGAAGCGAAGTTCTGTGGGAGCACCTGAAGCTGGAACTTGGAATGAACCATGCCTCGAGGGTCACTAAGAATGCGGGAAGAACACCCTCACTAACAAATGGTTAAGGAAAGACTGGGATCTAAGACTGACATGACGGAAGCAACAAAAAGACTCCACACAATCAACGAAACTCGACACCTATACGACCGTCAACACGAACATTGGTAAGTGGGAAAGCTTGAAGGATCGTGACTAATATGAAAAGACGAGAAAAGTAGGAATGATAAAATCGAAGGACGACACCAGGCCCCCCCCGCATCGAAAAGTGGTCAGGGGGAGTGGGAAAGACAACTCATCAGCATGCTTAGACAACCACTAACGGGAAACGTGCCAGACTGGAAAATAATGAAGGAAACACAACACCCAGTGGACTAAGAGGGATGGTACAACAAAACCATGGACCACAAACTGCTGTCATCTTAAGTGGTTGGTGAAGTGGGAAAGGATGTAAATCACTCTGCCTTACGGTGATGGGTTTGGGAACGGTATAACTCGGGTGCAGCAAGTGGTGTGAAAACGCAACTAGCGCATAAAATATACACGGCTGGTCAAGGCAATTAAACCTCCCACTGTCGGGAAAAAACGAAAAACTGACAGGCTGGATACAATCACACACACCTCCCACAACCGCCAAGAACGATATACGCAAAAAAAAAAAGGATAATGAGGAAATGGACATAAAGGCGACGGGTGTCTAACCCAATCAGAGAAGCTGGTGGCATTTTAGAGAATTGCACCGTGGGACCATCTCCCTAAGGTAGCACTTGCGCATGTCCTTGGAAAAGGAAAAACCACTAAGGTATGATGCACGAGCGCAAATGGGTGATCTGAGGGGGGCAGGGCGAGAAAGACGTCTATAAAGGGACAAACTACACAACCGTGGCAAACTTGAATAGCGCTACCCACACGCACCAAAGCACCCAACCCCCCCCACAAAATACACAACGACTGCGTGGTCAGATAAGGTACCCAAACCAATTAAACAGATAGAAATGGTTGATAATACACAGAAACAATACAAAAGGTCAGGTGAAGAGAGTAGTGAGTTGAGTATATAGAAGGTTTATAATTTGGGTTTGAAAGGAGTTGTAATCTTGATGTCACATACGCTTTAAACAAAATATAGATTGGAAAATTTGGATAGGTCAGAAATTAGTGTCTGTGGTCAGTGAAGATGAGGTGTGAAGGGGGTGTGGAGACGGGTGTTAAACCATGTCTCGGTGCTTCTGAATGAGAGAAAAGGAAGAGCGACACAAAAACGGGGTTGTGTGTGGTGGATTTTTTGAGGTGGGATGAACAGCAGAAGACAAAGAAAAAGAAGGTGTAGTGTGTATCATCCTAAGGGGGGGTGTAAGGGAACATGCCGGATTTGGGTGTCAAGTGTCGAAAAAAAAACGACTAGATGGACAAGGTTCACTCAGGAGCAAAAAAGGGAAGAGGGGAAAGGAGAAGGGGTAGAGAACGAAAGAAAGCGTGGATTGAAGGAAAAGGGAAAAAAGAAAAAAAAAGAAAATCTGGAGACACCGCTAGGAGAAGTCTGGAACCAAAAATAGTAAGGGGCGGATCACCGAGGACAGCAACACAAGAGGCAACGACAGATGAGTCGAAGAAGGAACTCAATGGGATGCACAGTCCAGGTGGCGGAAGTTGCTCAAACGCACGGGAAATGTAATACAAACGAATCCACGCCCGTCGGCACTGCGGATACGGGACAGACGGAACATCAAGACACATCGTGCCTACACATAACACGCCTGACCACACAGAAAAGTGCGACCCGACAACAAGCAAAACCACCAGGAAAGACTGCTCTAAATGAAAACAATAGTGCGAACAAATACTACAACGGCTAACATAAACAAACAAAGAAATTGTCAACAATATGATACGCACGGGAGTAGATATGATACAAGATTGGTGGAGAAATAATAAGTTGGGAAAAAGGAGGCAAAAGACCGGTAGTTAGGCAGGTGATACACCAGACGGGTGGTTACAAAACAATCCAAGAGCAACCCAAAGCAATAGTTAGAATCGCACGTGAGTGGTGTTAGTGCACAACGCCGCGAGGCGCAACATCAGACGAAAGACAGACAAGTAAGGAAAGCAGGCAAAGGACACAAGCGATAGTAACAACCCACAGAACCCCAGGAAAGCGTGAAAGTTCAATACGTGGGAAGCCCTAATGAAGAAAGAACAAAGAGGCAGTGAGGCGACACCGGAAGTCCAAATGGGGACAACGAAACACACGGAAAAAAGAAGTGAGCGAGGTGCTGCAAAACGATGTGCTTTAAGGTACGCAGGGGAACAACACAACAATCAACCAAACAGGCCACTAAAGTGGCATAGAACGATACTGCTTTGTTTAGGGAACACCATAAACATGGACGCGCACGTGCACAACATGGACACTGTATGTTCACGAACATAGTAGTTGTGAAACTACACATCATACTGGCGGTGGCAGAAGAACGGAACAAAGTTGCACATGCCCACAGAGAAAAAGGAGAACAAAAAGAGCATGTGGAAGCAATGTGCTTGTCAACTTATTGGGTGTCCGAGTGGAAATAAGAAAAAAACAATCAATACTCGAGAAGGGAACATATCCCCAATACAGATACAAAGAGCATTGACGAATAAACAAAAAAGGATATAGACTAGGATATCTCAGACAACATATCTAGAATAAGGACATAGCCCTGAAATGCTGCCAAAGAAAAAGAGCAGAGGAACAAAGAAATATAGTAGAAAAATGAAGAGCTAAGGTTGCACATTAACATAAACACCGGTAAAAGAATCCCACTCCATCCATAGGATCACAATAGACACACTGACATTAGACAAAAAAAGGGCAGATTGCTCCAGTACAATCTTATAAGAGTCTTCCGTGACACAACAGCCACCCAAAATACAGTCAGCAAGCAGACAGGTAGTACCGTCCTATCACAATAGATAGGACATATAAACAGCAAATCCTCACTTGTCACTCAGCGCGCAGAAACCCGGCACTCAAAAGTACAGGACCACATGCACAACTGTAGATGCGACACTAGTACCAAACACGAAGACACAAACGACTAATCTAAATCTCAAACAAGGGAGATAGATAGCACTCAGGCGATACACTGCCAAAAAAAAAGAGAATACGTAGAGCAAGAAACGAGGAAACAACAAGAATACAAAAGGGCCATATGCAAAAAATAGATAGATTCGACAAGAAAGATCTGCACCGTATCCGTAAATCGGTAACAGTAATAGCAACTAATGAAGCAAAGCGATAACAGAGAACAATAATGAGATGGAGAGAAGCAACAAGAGATCAGGGCAAGGCAGGAAATCCGCAATCAGGGGAGGCGCTGCAAAGGAAGGGGCCCACAGTTCAAGACCTCTACCAAGTCCTGGGTGGCAACTGACATTGCAGGGTTGTTAGGTTGGTGTACCTTGTGACCCGCAGGCACGAGGACTACTGACTTGCCTACATGAGAACAAGGCGCATAGAGGCTGCATTCCAGAGTCGACAAGGGTTTCTACGCGTTCAGGGGCTGAAAATATCATTCCTGAAACGTATATTATGGGGGGCAAACAACACCAGATGCAAACGTGCACGCTGGGAGACCCACCCCTGTCTTTGGGAGTAACGACGGGGGTAAGGGAAGGGCGGGGCCGGACGTAAATGATGTACCGGTCCCAACAAAAGCTTGTCAATGCCAGCTGCATGAGTGAGAAGATAATGGGGGGTTTTTTTGTGTCCCCCCCCCCCCCCCCACACCGCCTCTCACTAGGAAGGGCAAAAGCTCCCCCACGAAAAGCCACGCCGCCCCTCAAGAAATGAAATGTCCTGCGCCTCCCGGACAATGGAAGTCCACAGCCTCCCCTTCTAGAAAGGTCCACACCCCCCCTTACAAGGAAAGGTCCACGCCTCCCTTCTAGGCAGGGCCAGCCCCCCCTTACGAAGAATGGCACCGCCGCCTCACTGAGGAAGTGCAGCAGCCTCGCCTCACTAGAAATTCCGGCACCGCCCTCACTAATGATGCCAAGCCTCCCCGCAACTATGAAAGGTTCCCCCAGCCCCGCACGAAGAAAGGGGGCCACAGCCCCCCCCACAATGAAATGTCAGCAGCCGCCCTCACAAATAAAGGGGCCACCCGTCCTCATTAGAAAGAGCCACAACCTCCTCTTAATGAGTAAGCCACACCTCCGCTGAGAATTCCACCAGCCTGCTGCACAAGGAATGTCCATCAAGCCCGCCGCCTATTAATGAAATTCCCACAGCCCCGCCACTCAGGAAATATCCACAGCCTGCCCTCATATGAATTTCCCAGCCTTTCTTCATGAAATCCACAGCCTGCCCCCAACCAATGAATGTCCAGCCGCCTCCCCTCACTATGAAATGTGCGCGCCTCCCCTCACTAATGAAATTTCCACAGCCTCCCTCCTAATGAAATGGTCAGCAACCTTCCCTCATTAGAAAGAGTAATCCAGCAGCCGCCCGTATGAAATATCCATCGCCCTCCGCGGAAGTAATGAAAGTAGCCCCGGGGCCTCCTTCACTAGAAATGTCAGCGCCCTCCTCCAACTTATGGATTTCACAACCGCCACATGCATGGAGAGCTCCACCCCTCCTCAACTAATGAAATGCCACAGCCGGCTCTTCATGAATATCCGGCACCTGCCCCACAAAGGAATGTCCAGCGGCCCTCCCCTCACTAAATGAAAAATGGCTCAGCAACCGCCCTCCCCCACGAAGAATATCACACCACCCCTCACGAGGGAAATGTTCGCAGCGCTCCCCACGACGAAGGCCAGCAGCCTCCCCCTCAAATAGGGAAAGGCCGCGCCTACCATCGTCATGAAGATCCGGCAACCGCCTCGCGGGGAACTATCCAGCCCTCCATGAATGAATGCAGCACCGCCTCGGACGGGGACGATCCAGCACCGGCCTCACTAAGGCTAGGACACACCCCTCTTAGGAGAAATGGAGAGGCCCTCCCCGCACTAAGGAATGACTAACGCCCCCCGCACAGAAATAGTCAGGCATCCGCCACCGCACGATGAATGCAGCACAACCTCCCGCACTAGGAGATGGGGCCAGTACAAACATCATTCACACCGTACAAGTGAAAGGGCCACGGCCGCCCCTCACAAAGAAGGCTATCAGCCTTCCTCACAAGTGAACGCCGTAGCGGGCCTCTCCCTTTTAAGAAGGACAGCAAAGCCCTTGCACTGTGCAATCTGCCTGCGCTCGTCATATTACTTAACAAACCATGAAGGGACTCCCCCGTGGAAGAGTGCGACAGCGGACCCGTGTCGGGTCGGAGATGCGGGGGTCCCGTCATTGGGTAGGGTATCTGCTGGGGGTGTAACTCATCTCACTTGGGAGGGTACAATCAGCACCCTGGGTGCACATGGCAATTGATGTCTTGCTTGATATAGGCCTGACCGCGACCCTATCGGGGGGCATTGACTTGGGGCCCACACGGTGATTGCCTTTGGCGGTCCACACCACGACATGGACGGGGGAGGCTTTGGGAGCCGTGCCTTATTGGGGTTTGCAAAGAATGGATTTGCCTTGTGCAGCGAAATAGGGTGAGACTTTAGGACAGTCCAGTCCTGACTGGTTGCCAAGGGGGTTGAGTGTAATGAAGAAAAAGAGAAATAACCAGGACATACAACACCAGCGTGCGCGGCCCCCACACACGCGCACATGTAGGGGAGGTGGTGGCACCAATTTCTGACGTTGCACGGAAAAAACGTGCAAACTGCCAAAGACATTAGGTAATAAGCGTCGGCGCAGGTGGGTACACAGCGTACAAAAACTGGGTTCCCGAAAAGAGGGAAAAATCTGCACCTCAAACGGACCAGTGGGAGAGGAGGATAGGACGAACCAAGCGCGGGACCCTATTCTGCACAGGGAACAGGGCACCAAAACTGGTGCAAACTAAGCCCGGACCGGGCGGAGGGCCCACGAAGAACCGCCCAATGGGAAAGTACAGCGCACCCTCGGTGACCCATCTTGGTCCCATCTCACTATAACAGGATCAGACCGCAAAAGACACAACGCAGCTGCTGCAGAACACCAAGCATACCACCTCACCTGCTTTCAAGAACCTCATGTCGACGCAGAACGCGAGATACCCCCAAGCTGCAGAACCCCCTAATACGCACCGCAGTCCCGCAACCACATCATACAAACCTCAGCTGCTGCAGAACCCCATAATACACACCTCATTCACTGCAGAACCACATCATACAAACCTCAGCCTGCTCGACCCTCATCAGACCACTCAGTCTCGGCAGAACCTCATCATACACCCGCACTGCGGCGACCTCATCATACACCCCTAAAGCTGGCTGGCGACACCTCATCAACACCACTCAGCTGCTGCAGAACCTCAATCACACACCTCAGCTGCTGCAAACACAGAAAAAAAAAAAAAAAAAAAAAAAAAAAAAAACAAAAAAAAAAAATCATCATACAAACCTCAGCTGCTGCAGAAACTCAGCATACAAACCGCACTGGCTAGCAGAACCTCATAATACAAACCTCAAACCACTGCTGCAGAACCTCATAAATACAAACCTCAGTGCCTGCGAACCGTCATCATACCACCTCAGCTGCTGCAGAACCTCATCATACACACCTCAGCGCTGCAGAACCTCCATCATACAACCAATCAGCTGTCTCAGAACTCATAAACAACAAAACCTCAGCTGCTGCAGTTTTGCCCCTCAGAACACACCTCAGCTGCTGAAGAACCCCATAAAACACACCTCATTCACTGCAGCACCTCATAATGCACATACATACCGCAGCTTCTGCAGAACCTCATCATACACACTAATCCATCATCTGTGCCACATGCTTGCGGCGTCCGTATTATGTATGTGTGTAGGAATATCCCATCATTGCATAGCTACAACTAATGTAGCTATAGATACTTTGCTGACCCCGCCCCCTGTGTTTTTGTGTTGGCTCCACCTTTTTTCCGGAGCCTATTTCCCAGCCTGCCCCTGATTATATATTATCTATAGGGACCTGTGCTGCCGCCATGTGACCATTGTATAGGTCCTGCAATCATCATATCACATATCTGGATAGTAGTGGACATGACAGAGTCTGGAAGAGCAGAACATCAGGCCTCCAGATCCCCCATCGAACCGAGATGAAGATTAGATGTCAGCTCCTCTGGTCTTCAATTCATGCACACTGTCTCTTGCCTGGAGACAAAGAAGACGATCCACATTATAGAACTCGGCAATTTAGATATGTAATTACTAGTATAACCTGACCTGGGAGTCCTGTATAGAATGATATATGTACAGCTGTAGTAACCTAAGGGGACTCCTGTATATACTGAAGCGGTTACAGCACGTATAAGACAAAAAAAACCTGGGGACCCTCCTGATATAAGATATTTACAGCTGGTATAATGGTGATCTCCTGTATAATAAAATGTACAGCTGGTAGAACCTGGGGATCCCTGTTATATGATATTACAGCTGGTAAACCTGGGATCTTCCTGTAAGATGATATATGTCAGCTGTATCACCGGCATCTCCTTATAATATGATATATTTAACAGCTGTATACCCGGGGGATCTTCCTGTATATAATAAGAGGTACCGCTGTATAACACTGGGGATCCCTGTATCTATGATATAGGTAGCAGCTGGTATACCGGGGATCGCTTGTATACAATGTATATGTACGGCTGGTCACAAAAAAAAACAAAGAACTGGGTATCTCCGATTAATGAATATAAGGTACGGCTGGAGACCCGGGGGATCCTCCTGTATAGAAGAATGGAAGCTAAGTAATAACCTGGGATCTCCTGTATATAGATATGTACTCCAGCTGTAGACCTCGGTATCTCCTGTATCTAAAATAATGTACCGCTGGTATAACCTGGGGATCTCCTGTCGTGTAAGGATTAGGTGCAGCTGTATAACCTGGGGATCTCCTGTCTATCATGATATATGTAACAGCTGGTATAACTGGGATCTCCTGTATATAATGATATATGTAATCTGGTAGTAACCTGGGGATCTCCAATGGACTATAATTATTAAAATAGCGCATACACTCGCCGAGCTTTATGCTCGATCGAGCATTAGCGTACTCTGAACGGCGCGTTCCTCGGACAGTATTTCGCCCGCTCGAGAAGGCAGCTCCGCCGTTGCTTTTTTGGCGGCCCAGAACATCGGCCAATCACAACCCGGAGACTCTGCCGCGCACCCACATGACGTGGTACCCTTACACGTAGAGAACGTGGAGTTGGTCTGGCCAGGATCAGGTGCCCTGGGAAAAAAGACTAGTACGTGCCCGCGCTGCTCTGATCAATTCTCTGTCTGGATGCCGCTAGGAGAGCCTGCTGCTGCTCGGGGAAAGCGTTAGGGGGTGTTCTATTAGCTTCTGGATAGCAGTAGTGATTCTAACAGAACACACGCCCTTCTTAGGCTACAATAACGTGTATAATTTTTTTTTTTTAATTTGCAGCTAGTACCATATGTGAGGAAATTAGCAGGGGACTTGCTACCGGTTGTGTTTAAGCTCGTAGTGGAACACCATATCCCCTCAAACACAAAGTGGGAAAATTTATTACGGGGTTTGAGTGTGAAGTAGGCACAGTCTGCCGTTTTTTTATTTGAACGTTATTGGTTTTTCAGAACTCAGCGTCCATTCGCATCTGCATAGTATTGCGTAAATACTATGGCAACAGTCCAGAGGAGAATACAAACGTCTTAATTCGCCCTACTAGCGTTTCTATATTTGATTTCTGGTGATCTGCTGTGGCTGTACTGCTGCAGTGCATCTACGTCAGATTGGGAGCAATTTTGGATCAGACTTCGCGACCACTACTGTGTTTTAGTGAACGCACATATCCTCGCAAAGACCGGCCGGGGGAAAATTGTCTAGAGGCCCGGGGGTTGTGTCAACGAGGCAGTCTGCCAGTTCCTTTTATTTTCGGTTTATGGTTTTTCAGAACTCAGCGCTTCTCATCTGGCATCGTAGTGTGCGTTGCCTTGGCTACAAATATCCATAGCATAGGAATAGCATCGGTTGGGTGTTAAAAAACGAAAAAACAAACAAAACAAAAAAAAAAAAAAAAGGTAAAAAAAAAAATACAAGTTATACTCTCATTTCAAAATGTTAAACCCGAGGGGCTAGGGGTAGAGGACGAGGGCGGGCTTGTGCGTCAACTACTGTCAGGGTCCAAGATGCCGGGTCCTGGGCGGGTGAGACCCACCCTACCACCGGCGTAGGAGGAGCAGGGAACGCAGCGAGCTACACTCCCGAGGTTCATGTCTGAAGTTACTGGAATCGTGGAGAGCACTGTTGAGGCCAGAACAGTGCGAACGTGATGTCGTGGATTGCCGACAATGCTTCGAGCAATTGTTCCACCAGTTCAGTCCTCCACGCATCCACCCATGTCACAGAAATCGGCACTCCTCCAGCTCCTGCACCTCATCCTACTCCCTCCTCCCCCCCAGTCTGCCCCCTCCCATGCAAAATTTTTTGCCAGTTGAACCAGCATACTCCTGGGCACTGTTTCTGACCGTCCCACATTCCAAACCACTTGTCCGGTTGCTGATGAGGCAGTTGTCCGATGCCCAGTTTTTCCACCAGTCGCAGTCTGTGGGGTGATGATTTTGCCCCTTGTTGACCGTCGCTGGACGCCTGTGTCACTCCAGGTGTCCGACGAATTAGGAGCACTGTGTCAGACTTGGGGGCCGTTGTTGTCACGCACGGAAGTCTTGGGGGAACAGACTGTGATCAGGATGATAGGTGACATACCCAAGCTGGGTTGAGAAGCCGGTGACACATTGCTTCTGGACGGGAAGTCCCTTGCCATAACAGGTTGGTAAGATGCTTGGTGGGGGCCAGAACGGGCCAGGGCTCCCATAGCTGGTGAAATCAGCGCCAAATGTGGTCACTAGTAAGCTCCCTGGCGAGGGCTCCTGCGGCGAGGGCTAGATTTTCAAAGCTGAGGTTCTTTAAGGAAACACCGGATGACCCGACGGACTGTGTGTGCCACATTTGCCAACCCAGTATCAGCAGGGGTTCCACCCACCAATCTTAACTACCACCAGTAAGCGCAGGGCATATTGAATGCTAAACACCCACTCATGGCAACAACGCGTTCACCTCTGGCCGTGCACACCACTGCTCCTTCCCCTGGGTCAGCTGCTAGTCACCCCCTGCCCAGGACCCTGCCACAAAACCCATCGTCACCCCTCTCCACGTCCCCACGCATCCCCATCGTCAGACTCTCCATAACCCCAACGTCTGGATAGCGAATACGCAATATGTCAACCCACCCGCACGCCCAATCCTTAATATTTGCACATCTCCCAGATTGCTAATCCTGAGATGCTGCCCTATAGGCTAGTAGAGACCCGAGGTCTTCGCAGCCCTCTGTGGCTTCGGCCGCCCCTCGGTATTCGGCTCCCCACCCGCCACTACCTACTGTTCTCCAGATGTGTGCCGTCCCAGCCCTGCCACCCAGCCCGTGTCAGACAACATAATCCGTCCCTGACCACGCCGTTTCTCTGACAAGGCCACCTGACCACGGACACGTGGACAGAGGTGCTGCCGGCAGGCCCTAATATCTCTGCGGCACATTTGGTTAACTTGGTGAGGCTGGGACCCCCGAGTGTGACCCTGCGGCTTGGTCATAATACTGCGACGCAGAAAGGGGAACAAAATTGCGGGCCTACCTCGGTCCAATGTATTTTGAGGCCGACTATGCATCCCCCTCCTCCTCCCACCACCTCCGCCACCGTCCTCCTCCGCCGAATTACCATCCACGTGGCATGAAGCGCCATCAGTCGTCGCTCTAGGCACAGCAGCAGTGCCGTCGCTAAAGCGACAGCAGTCGTTCTCAAACTGCTAGCCTAGCGATAAAAGGCACCCGCCCAAGAACTATTTACAGGGCATCAGGGCTCAGACTGATCTTGGCTGGCACCGCTGAACGAAGCCATGCATGGTGTGTGTGACAACGGCCGTAACCTGGTGGCGGCTCTGCCCTCGGCAGGCTGACACTGGTGCCATTCCTGGCCCATGTGTTAAATCTGATATTTCACGTTGTCCTCAAAACATAAGACCCCAATCTGTCTGATTTGCTCACGAGGTGCGCCGCATCTGTGCGCATTTAGGAGCGCCACACAGATGCGCCACCTCAGGGCAAGCGCGCGCCGCCCCTCCAACTGCCCCGCACCGAGCTTGTTGTGCGACGTGCCCCGCGATGTGGAATTCAACACTGACCATGTTATCCAGAGTTTAACCACAGCGCCGGCGATTAGACTGCCAGATGTCACCGTCCACCAAACTGAGTCAGGTCAGTGGCTTCCTCAAGTCTAACAGATGAGGAGTGGACGTGTATGTCCACCTGATATCTGTCATGTGCTTGAGTAACTTTTGAGGAGTCACACGGATGGTCAGTGCGATGCCGCCATCATCAGCTCAATCACCATCCCGCGCTGCCTGTTGAAAAACTCTCTGGTCCATGAATCTGAAGCTTTGCGCTCCTCACAAGATATCAGGGAAAAGATTCCCTTTGTTATACTCAAGCACCCCTTAGGTCTTTTTCTCAGCTCATATCGGCAGGAGTGGGGAGTGAGGAAGAGTAGAGAGAATGTTGGCAGACAAAAGAGGGGCCTTGTTGAGTCCTACACTGTTGAGTCGTGTATGGGGCAGAAGAAGAGGATTGGAGGAGTTGGAGGAGGAGCTGGACAGCAGGCCAGTGAGGGAGCGAATTCTACGCGTTGGTACTCTGGCGCATATGGCATATATTCATGCTTGGCTGTCTATCCTCCCGTGACCCTCGCTTCCACGATTTATTCCAGCACCATTACTGGGTGTTCACCTCTGCCTGGACCCACGGTACACCAAAACTCTTTTCACGTCTCATCCCGGAGAGTAAAGGAGTGGCAGAATGCATGATACCAGCATGCCCTGGTGCACAAGCTGAAGCGAAACAGTAGTTCCCTTCTGACTGCGCTAGCGGCGAGAGTGCTTAGTTCTGCGGACAAGTACGAGGAGAGTAGTCTAGCACGCAGCTTGTCCCGCACGCAAGGGGTACGCTGGGGGTGGGCCCTGGCTATTGTGCCAGCGGTAATTTCACCCCAGCAGCACTGGCCCCTGTCCATCTCGCAAAGTAGGGCTGATCTTTACTAAAGATGTGAGGGAGTACTAGCTGACCATACCATCGTCCCTAATGATCACACGGCTCCCGACACTACTTCTTACTGGGTTCAAAAGCTGGACATGGGGCCACGAACTGCGCGCTACGCCTTGAGGTTCTTGCCGCTGCCGCTAGGCGAGTCTTGTCCAGAGAGGTTTTCAGTGCGCTGGTGGCAATCATCAACCGATAACGTACACGCCTGTCGACTGACGCGCTGACAGGCTGAACTCTATCAAGATGAATAAAGATGATTTCTCCTAATTTCAATCTCACAGTGAGGAAGCTCAACCTAATAATTTATCCACTCCGCCTCCGTCCTCATTTTCCTCCGTCGCTCCTCTTTCTACGTACAGCAAGGAAACTGGCTGTTTTTTGCGGGCCCACTGGCCTAGTATAGCTTTTATCATTTAATTTTCTGGAGGGCCGACACACCGACAACGGTCCTCTGTTTTAAAACATTTTTTGGGAGTGCCACATACAGTCACTCACATCTAGTCAATTTCCTTCTGGAGGGCACTTTCCCGGTCCTCTGTTTTTAAAAACAATTTTTTTTGGGACTAGGCGACATCATGGCCTCAACTCTTCCATTTTTCCTGAGGGCCACCTACCTGCTCCTCTGGGTTAAAAACTTTTTTGGACTGCCACATACAGGCACTCAGTTCTCTTTCCATTTTTCTGGAGGGCCACCTACCTGCTCCTCTGGGTGGAAAACTTTTTTGGACTGCCACATCCAGGCAACTCAACTATTCCATTTTTTCCTGGTAGGGCCACCTACCTGCTCCTCTGGTTTTGAAAAACTTTTTTGGACTGCCACATACAGGCTCAACTCAATCTATTCCATTTTTCTGGAGGGCCCCCTACCGGCTACCTGCTCCTCTGGTTTGAAAAATTTTTTGGACTGCCACATATCAGCCTCAATCTATTTCCATTTTTTCTGGAGGGCCACCTACTGCTCCTGCATGTTTGAAACATTTTTGACTGCCACATACAGGCCACTATCCAATTGAATTGCTCCATAGCAGCCCTCCACCACATTACTTTTCTCCATTGCTAACCTCCAAAGTCGTCCATAATAGCTGCCTCCATACATCGTCCCTTTATCAAACGAGGTTTGTCAGCCGAAATTGGTTTTTCATGGATTCCGCATCAAAGTTTGTTACTTTGTCGCCACCCTGCTGTGTTATCCACAAATACCTGGCCAACTTTTATACCATTTAACGGTATTATTTCACAGCTCTTCTTGCGCAACTGTGTGACAAATTCCCCCGCACAACCCACCAGATCCTAAACTTATAAAACGCTCTAACACTTTGTCTTTACAAGTTTCTTAGAAGTGCTGTTTGGGAGTAGCCGGAGACAGGGGCTGGATTGGCGAAAGCTCGCCTACGCGAGGCCACGCTCCGGCGCATCATGCTCTTTCTTGCGCCTGTTACATTCCTATTCCCCTCACCCGCCATATCCCCCAACTTATAAGAACGCTACTCTTTCTCTCCTACACTAACTTGTGCAGGCTGGGACGACTGACCCTGCGGGCTGTTCATAGACTTCCGACGCAGAGATTGCGGTGCCTACCTCGTACCAGTTACTCAAGGCCACTAATATCCAAAATACCTCCAAGCCTCCCACCCCTCCCCCCCAACCTCCCCTCCCTCCGATTACCATCGTGGGGCATGGCGCCATCATCGGTAGCGCTGGCCACCACAAGTGCCGTTGCTTACACAGCAACGGTGCTCAAACTGCTGAGCCAGGTGGAAAAGGCACACCCGCCCAACAGCTCTTGCGAGCATTCCACATCAACGTGTGTACGTTGTGCGCCACCGCTGCTGTGAGCCACAATAGCCTGGAAAACTGTATGGGCCGTACGATAGGATTTCATTCGGCGCTTCGTGACGCGGATGTTGAACGGCCCGCACAAAACCCTCCATGAAAGCAACCAACGTAGAGACGAGCACTACTCGTGGGTATCCAGAGTGCGGGATGCTGTGTGGAAAGGAGTCACCTAGAAAGGCTGGGAGTGTCGAAAGCTCCGCCCGGGGGGGGCCCCCAGGCGCCAACGCCATCCAAAACCACTACAAGTTGTAACTGCAGCCCTTTTATCTACTACTAGTGCCCTGCCTCCATACATGCCCCTTTCAAACGAGCTGTGTCGGCAGAATTTTTTTGAGGGTGTCAGGCGCCAGTTACGTTGTCGCCACCCTGCGGGTTCCCAAAATACGGGCAAACTTGTGAGCATGGCCAATATTATTGGAGCGCTTCGTTGCTCACCTCCTTTGGTTCCGCCTCTGCTCCCATTGGTTTAAGCCCTGAGTCCATTGGTATGTCGCCATGACACTCTCTCTAGCCTGCCGCTGTGCCGCTGCGTCTGCATGCCATCCCCTATATGTCAGGGCAATTATTGGATGTTTAGGATCTATCTACTCATTCTGTCACGCTGTCATGGCCATGCTGTTGCCATAATTTTGGCATAGGTTGCATTTAAGCACCGCAAGGCAACCATTCATGCTGCCCTGCCTGTTTCCTGGTCCATTTCCCGTGTGTTTCCATCCTTTCTTTCCTAGGTTCCCAGTGTTTGGCCAAGCTGTCCCCTGTGCAGCAGCCTTTGCCCCTTGAAAAGCTCGAGTCTCCCTTGACTTCAATGGGGCTCGTTCTCGAAACGAGCACTCGACATCGGAAAAGTTCGTCTCGATACGAGTACCCGATCTTTTAGTGCTCGCTCATCTCTAATATTGATATAGTACATCTGGTATAACCTTGGAATCTCCTGTATATAATGATATATGTACAGCTGGTATAACCTGGAAATCTCTGTATATATGATATACGTACACCGGTATAACCTGGGATCCCCTGTATGATGATATATGTACAGCTGGATAAACCTGGGATCGCCTGTATATAATGATATATGTACATCTGTATAACTGGGGATCGCCTGTAATAATAGTGATATATGTACAGCGGTATAACCTGGGGACTCCCTGGAGTAAGGTATTATGTACATCCGTATAACCTGGGGATCTCCTGATCTAATGTAATGTACAAACCCGTATACCCTGGGATCTTCTGTTTAGGATATATGTACAGCTGGTCACCGGGGATCTCGATCTCCTTATATAAGTGATATATGTAACAGCCGGTATAACCCGGGATCTCTGTATATATGATATATGTACACGGTATACACCTGGGGAATCTCCTGATGTATGAATATGTACAGCTGGTATACTGGGTCTCCTGTAGATAATGATATATGTACCACTGGTATAACCTGGGGATCCCTGTATATAAAGTTGTACAGCTGGTATAACCTGGATCTCCTTTATTAATATATTGTACAGCTGGTATAACCTGGGATCTCCTGTATCATAATGATATTGTACAGCCGATATAACCTGGGGATCCTCCTGTATTAAGATATATTTACATGCTGTATAACCTGGGATCTCCTGTATATATGATATATGACCTCCTTATAAACCTCTGGAGATCTCCTGGTATAATGATATATGTACAGACTGGTAAACCTGGTGATCTCTGGTATATAATGAGATTGTACAGCCGGTATAACCTGGAGATCTCCGTAAATAATGAAATGTACAGCCCGGTATAACTGGGGATTCCTGTTCATAGATGATATATGTACAGGGCCGTATAAAAACCTGGGGATCTCCTGTCTAGAGATATATGTACAGCTGTATACCTGGGGATCTCCTGTATATAATGGTTAAATGTACAGGCGCTATAACCTGGGTATCTCCTTTTATATTATATAGGACATGCTGGTATAACCTGGAGATCTCCTGTATATAATGATTATGTACAGCCGATTAACCTGGGGAGCCTCCTGTATATAATGATACGTACAGCTGGTATAACTGGGGATCTCCTGTATATAATGATATCTGTACGAGCCTGTAGACCCTGGAGTCTTCCTGTATATAATGAGATATGTACAGCTGGTATAAACCTGGGGATCTCCTGTATAATAATGATATATGTACAGCCGCTAGCCTGGGATCTCCTGTATATAATATCTATGTACAGCTGGTATAGCCTGGGAATCGCCTGTATATAATGATATATGTCAGCTGGTATACCTGTGGGACTTCCCTGTATCATCAGATATATGTACAGCCGTATAACCTGGGATCGCCTGTATTAATGAGATATGTAACGCTGCTATACTGGGGACTCCTGTATTATAATGATATATGTACAAGCTGTAAACCTGGAGATCCCGGTTATATGATATATGTACACCGATATACCTTGGGATCTCCTGTATCTAATGATAATATGTACACTGGTATAACCGGGGGATCTCCTGTATATAATGTATAGTACAGCCGGTATACCTGAGATCCCTGGAGATAAATGATATATGTCAGCTGTTATAACTGGGGATTCCTGTAGATAATGAGATATTACGCTGGTATAACCTGGAGAGCTCTGTCTGATAAATAGATTCGTGTACAGCTGGTATAACTCGGGGACTCCGCTGTATATAGTGAATATGTACAACGGCCGTTATAACCCGGGGATCTCCTGTCTAAAGATATATGTACCGCCGGTATACCTGGGGTCTCCTGGTAATGTAATGATATATGACAGCTGGTATACCGGGGATCCCTGTATATATGATATATGTACATCCTGTTACCTGGGGATCTCCTGTATATAGGATATATTCACTGGTATACCTGGGATCTCTGTATTATGATATATGTACAGCTGGTAGAACCGGGGGATCTCCTGTAGATAAGATATATTCAACGGCCTATACCTGGGATCTCCTGTATATACTGAGAATGTACGCGGGCTCATCAACCTGGGGATCTCCTGTATATAATGATATTGTGCAGCCGGTATGCTGGAGATCTTCCTGTATCTAATATATATTACAGCTGTTATAACCTGGGGATCTCCTGTATATAATGATATATGCACAGCTTTATAAACTGGAGTCTCCTGTATAGAAAGTGATGTACAGCCGGTATACCGGATCTCCTGTATATAATATATATTACAGCCGGGTATAAACCTGGAGATCTCCCCTGTTAGATAATGATATATGTACACGGTATAGCCTGGGGATCTCCGTATATAGTATGTACAGCTGGTATAACCTGGAGAGCTCCTGTATATAAGGAATATATTTCAGCCGGTATACCCTGTGGGATCTCCTGTATATAGTGTTATATGTAGCGGCCGGGAATAACCTGGGGATCTCCTGTTATATGCTAATGTAACAGCTGGTATAACCTGGGATCGCCTTATATATGATCTATTTACATCCGGTATACCTGGGATCAGAAAGAAGCGAAAGATCTGTATATACTGATAATGTACAAGCGTATAACCTGGGGATCTCCGGTAGTAATTGAATGAGATATGTACATCTGGGTTTAACTGGGGTCTCCTTATATACAGATATATGTACATGCTGTATAAACCGGGGATCTCTTTTATATAATATATATGTACGCTGTATAACCCCTGGGGATCTCCTTAGAATAATGAGAGATGGACAGCTGGGTATACCCTGTGGATCGCCTGTATATAATGATATAGGTATAGCCGGTATAACCTGGGGGATCTCCGGTTATATAATATCAGGCACTACCTCCTGTGACCCATATAAGGGTCCCGGCTATATCAGCTGGGAGTCTGGTAGGGGCATTCGGAAAACGCGCTTATACTGCAGCCAATGTCCGCTGTTTTCCTGTCCCCTATTAGTATTAATTTAACGAATATAACCAATTATTTCAGGGCATAATGTCTTGTAAATATCCCTCCATTCTGCTCTAAGATATTCCATAGACATTGCCCTGACTGTAGTAGTTGATCGAGATGTACCATTAGGGTTAAAGAACTGAGATGGTTCTGCTCATTTCGTGTTGCACTTTGGATGTGACTGGAGTATAGAGTGATGCTTAGACCTTGACCTGGATCCCATCTCCTCTGATATCACATATCCCCCGATCTGCTCCAGAATCTTTCGCCGTTTGACTCTGAATGTGATGCGCAAAGCGTTGGAGGAGAAAAGGTTCGGATTTATTCTCTCGCAGTTTTGATGGTTATACACGCGTCATATTCAGCCACAAGTGAGTACATTACATTGACCACACCATGCCCACAAGCTATAGAGTTACCATCACCACACAGTGCACTATAATAATGCTAGCACTATAGCACCCGGGGGAATCTATCTAGGAGAACGATCAGCAAGACAGTCCTGTACAATGAGCGTCTCGTCAGGATAGCTCTGGATTGACTGAGTATAAAAAATTTGCTTATTTAATTACATTTACAACTGGGAAATCAGCCGAGATTACCTACGTAACTATTGCTTTCCATCCGGACTCTGTGTTCACCGTAATCTCAAAAGGCAACAATACCTTGGCATCGTCACCCCCCACCAACCAACCCCTGGCCACCACCACCGGACCTACACGAGGGGAATGTATATATCTAACACACTACCACAACACCACCGGCAGAATAGTGAGCGCAGCTCGAGTATAATACAGGATGTTCCTCAGATCATACGTGCTAAGTAAGCACGTATGGACCCAGTGGGACTGCACCAGCGCAGAATCGTGAGGGCACTCTGATATATTACAAATGTAACTCAGATCAGTACAGGATAAGTAATGTCTGTATGGACCCCGTGACTGGCAGCACCAGCAGAGAATAGGAGTGCAGCTCTGTAGTATAATAACGGATTATCCTCACGGACAGGGAAGGTACGAATGTCAGGTATGTACACAGTGACTGGCACGCACAGCAAATATGAGTGCAGCTCTGGAGTATAATACAGGATGTACTCAGGAATCAGTAACAGGATATAATTCCATGTATGTACACATGACTGCACCAGCAGCAGACAGTGAGTGCAGCCTCTGGAGTATCATACGGATGTAACTCAGGATCATACAGGCTCTAAGGTCAATGTCTGGTACACAGTGACTCGCACCAGCAGCAAATAGTGAGTGCACTCTGTATTATAATACAGGATGTTACTCCGATCAGTACTAAGGTACAGTATGTTTATAATAGGGATTGGGAAGTTTCATATAACCAGGTCCAGATTACATGGGCGCATGGGTTACCAGCATTGCACCTTAATGTGGATCTCCTTCGAGTTAGGGCCCCTGCCTGGCTCCAGTGTCATCCTGCCCTGCAGCTGATGATGTCTCCCTTCTCTCCTTGTTTATGTGATTATTGGCGGCAGCCACATGGGTAAATATACATAGCGCCCCTGCTGTGGCGCCTCCTTAAGATGCAGGAGCGCATGAACTGTGGATTTCTAAAGGAGGGGCCCTGCCTAATAGATTAACTAACATGGCCTCCTAAATTATTACTAAGGGTCTACTAAATGGATTATTAGTGGCTGCATAATAGAGATTTATAAGGGAGGCTGCCCGAAAGGGATTACAAAGAAGGGGGCGGCTAGTTGGACGACAAAGGGGGGGGGGGCTGCCTAAAGGGATGAGCTAAGGGGAAGCCTGGCCTAAATGGATGACTATAGGTGACTCTGCCTAAATGTATTACTACGGGGGGCTGCCAAAATGGATAATTCAGGAGTGGCGCTTCTAAATGCCTTAATTAGGGAGAGGACTCCTGATATAAATAGATTATGATGGGAGGGTGCCATAAACATTTCGACAAAGGGGGGCTGCATAAATGGATTACAGAGACGGGCTGCATAAATATATTACTATAGGGGCCGCTTTAATGGATTATAAGGGAGAGCTGCCTAAAGGATAAACTAGAGGGAGACTTGTCTAAATGGTGCCTAAGTTGGGACCTGCTAAATGAATGCAAGGAGGCTGACGAATGGATATTAGTGTAGGGGCGCCTAACTCATTAACTAAGTGATCGGGCTCGGCCTTAATGGATTTACTAATGGGGACTGCTAAATAATTACTAAGAGAAGGGCCGTTGTCCTAAATTTATTATTATGTGTGTGCAAAGTGTTTGGGTCAGTTGTGTTAGGAGTATAAAAAAATATGATATATGTGTGGGGGGCACAGTGTGGGTACTCTGTGGTGTGAGGTATATATTATATTGTGGGGGTACATGTTGGTCAGTTTGTGGTTTGCGATATATATAATTCTGTGGGGCACAGTGTGGTCAGTTTGGTGTGAGATTATATATGATCTTTGTGGGGGCACAGGGTGGTCAGTTGTGGGGTTGAGGTGTAGATCTTATATTTGTGGGGGGCACATGGGGTCGTTGTGATGTAGGGGTAATATATGATCTATGTGGGGGTACAAGTGTGGCAGTTGTGTTTGATGGGTATATCGTGATTGATGTGGGGCACAGTGTGGACGTTTGTGGTGTGAGGGTATATATGATATATGTGCGGGCACATTGTGGTCAGTTGTGATGTGAGGGTAATCTATGATTACGTGGGGAACAGTTGGACAGTTGTGATGTGAGTGTAATATCTGATATATTGATGGTGCAGTGTGGGCGGTTCTAGGTGTTAGGGGTATATTATATGTTTGGGGGCACAGTGCATCAGTTGTGCAGGTGTGAGGGGTATATTGAATTGTGGGGTACATTGCATCAGTTGTATGTGGGGTGTATATATGATATTGTGGGGGCACATTGTGGTGTGAGGGGTATATTGCAATATTGGAGCACAGTGTAAGTCCATTTGTGGTGTGAGGGGATATATGAGTGGGGGGCACAGTGTGGGCAGTTGTGGTGTGGAGGGGTTATTGAATAATGTGGTGCACAGGTGGTCAGTTGGTGTGGGGGTATATATGATATAATGTGGGGCACAGTGGGTCCTTTGGTTTAGTGGTATATATTATGTATGTGGGGGGGGGAACATTGTGTCAGGTTGTGGTGTGAGGGGTATATATATATATGTGGGGGGAACAGTTGTGGACACTGTTGTGTGATGACATACTATAGATATATGTAGAGGCACAGTGTGATCAGTTTGGATTGAGGGTAATATAATATATGTGGAGGCACGTGTGTTCATTTTGGTGTTAGGTGATGTATGATATCTTTGTGGGTACATTGTGTACGTTGTGGTGTGAGGGGGCGAATATTTGACTCTTGTGGGTTAACATTTGGTCAGTTTGGTGTTAGGGTAGATATGATTCTGGGGGGTCCGTGTGTCCAATTGTGGTGTGAGGGGTATATCTGATCTATGTGGGGGCACACATTGTTGGTCAGTTTGTGGTGTGAGGGTATATATATATATGTGGGGGTACATTTGGTCCGTTTGTGGGGGTGAGGGGTATCTAATGATATATGTAGTGGGCCCATTGTGATCATTTTGGTGTAGGGGTATATATATATATGTGGGGTAACATTGTTCGTCAGTGGTGGTTTGAGGGTATATATGGATTATGTGGGGGCACAGTGTGTCATTTCGTTTGAGGGGGTAGATACGATATATGTGGGGGCAAACAGTGTGGACATTTGTGATGTGAGGGTAATTGATATATGTGGTGGGGCACATGTGTGTCATTGTGATTGAGGGTATATATTATCTATTGAGGGTACAGTGTGGTCAGTTGTGGTGTGAGGGGTATATATGATATGGTGGGGGCGTATGGTGGACAGTTGTATGTGAGGGTATTATGATATATGTGGCGGCCAGTGTGCAGTTGAGATGTAAGGGTATATTATATATGAATAATACCACAGCTGTGGTATCGAGTCTGTTCACTATCATACATGGTTCTTTTTTCACTGTTTTGGAGTGGTCTTTGGGAATAATTAGGCGCTATTAATTTGGGATATGGTCTTATGGTAGTTTATTGGTACACTCTAGTGGTATCATTATTATTTTGGTTTTTTATGGGTCAAAATTTGGAAGTGTTGAACCCAAATCGAACTAAGCCTACTAATTGTTTTCTAATATCTCTAACTCTTGGGGTCTTATACTCAGGGTGAGACCCTATGGCACTCAAGAGCCCTCTTCTGTTGGCACTCGACTCTTGCCTCCGCCTGCGCACATTCTTGGTTGCCCCAACTCTGCAGATGAGCGCAGAGATAAGACAGGGGTTACTACCAGCTAACCACCCCTCGATTCCGCCTGCCGCCTCGTCTGGGGCTACTATAGATACAAATGCCCCTCCTTCCTGTACTGTATTTGGGCGTCCTCAGTGGCGCTTATCCCAGAGCCACAGGTGTACTAGAAGCTGATGGGCCCAGTGCAAAAGTCGGGGCCAGCCCCCACTATAAGGTAGGTGTATAGTAACTAGTCTTCTCATATGGGAAGGTGAAGACCTTATGGGCCCCCAAAGCCTCTTGCCTGGGGGACGCCCTCTGCACCCCTAAAGTGACGCCCCGGAGCAAGCAATCAATAAGCTAATGCTGACATGGCCAGTCCACACTGTACAATAAATAGCGTGCACTTGGTTTCTGAAAGTTCCCCCCATCGCTGGTAATCTGAAACAGTTTAAGTATGGGTATCGAGTGTGATAAAGAGGTCCCCGCCCTGGCCTAGCCGAGGGGGCTCCATCCGAATCTCCATACCGCTGGGATTCTTATCTGGGCCCCGACCGGTGTTCAGGCCAATTCGCAGCTTGAGCTTCGCCTCTTGAATGAGTCGAATTCTTGAAGACAACATGGGCCAGGCAGTGCAGGGACAATGGTGGCGATTTCCCCTCTACGTGCATATCCCTTTTGGGATGGGGACCGCCTGGGCTACCATGTAGCTCTCCAATGGTGTTCCACCTAAATAATCCAGAATTATACAGGTTGTTATCCTTAACTTATCCTTCCCTGCTGGTTACAATATATCAGTTTGGAGTCCATGTGTTGTAAACCACATACATTGTCTAGCCTAAATACAACGGTACCAAACCCTCAGCTCTGAAAAATATTAGCTGTTTGTAGACCTTTGTCTCCTGCAGATGCAAATGTAATCCATTCTTCTGGTCGGAAAGGTTAAAAAACGGTTTGACATATTTGATAAGTCAGCACAGAAGTTAGCGATAATTGACAATGTATAAAGTTTATGTACATAATATCCAATGTAATCACATTGTTGTCCGCCCTTGTACCGATCGTTATACGCTTGATAATCTCATCGAACAGGCTGTACAGTCATTGAGCTATCCACAACCTGAGCGGACGGCTGCCACACGGTGTGAACCCACAATGTCCAGAAGAAGATGGTCACCGACTTAACTTCCGGCTCCACCGACACCGGCACATCACGCTCTGCAAGGAACTGAGATAAAAGAGAAATTAAAAGTGAAACCTGGGGAGGACTTCACCCTATCATATAGAACGCATGCATAAATGAGGGTTATAATTATTGCAAAAATGCAAAACTCCTGTAAGAGTTGCTGCCCTCCATGTAGTTTAGTATTGCAGTTATACTGTTTCAATACAAACATCAAAATATATGGAAAAACATATTCTAAACTGACTACATAATGTGTCAGTGGATATTTCATTGACATGATGGGAGTACCACTGCAGGTTAACTGAACCCTTACATGCCCACTCACCCCTCGTACTGGTTTGAAGCAGCTTGTCGGTCTTCTTCTTTTCGGCCACCAGCTGCACCGTCCGCTCCTCCACCACTCCTCTAGGTTGAATTGGCTTATTTCTACCAGTTATCACCATAGTGTCCAGATCTGAACGTGTCTACAAAGAGGTACCGATACAGATATATAATGGAATATATAGTATGCCAGAAACTTTTCACATGCTTCGTCTCAGTCACATCAGAGCTGCACCGAACGTTTTGCCTCCCAGTTACGCATCATCACAGCTCCCTGAATGCCCCCTAGTGGTTGAGTTTTAGTTCTATGTTATGTTATTTGTATTACACTCCCCGTACATTGCCGGGCATCCACATTTGTAGATTGTAAGCTCCTGTGCCCTGTGGATCTGTCCGCAACTTAGACCACAACACAGCCTCCAGGGCTAATAGACTCCCCCAGGACTCTCCCCCGTAGGTTCCGCTTTATGGAGGCAAAGGACGCCGGCGCTCTGGGTTCTCGTCCCAGCACATTTGTCACATGGCGATGTCCGCTCGTTACATTTTTCCACAGATATAGGGTCGCAGTGGACCGCCGCATTTTGGATCTTGATTTTGCGATAGTTTCTATAAGAAAATTTTCGGCTATGTTTATTTTTTGATTTTTTAACCTACCAAACCTGTAAGTCCTGACTATACTCTGCCACATAGATGAATCACTTCTCTACCAGTGAACAATGTCCATAAGATATTACAATCTAGGCCGATGTCCATGGGACATCATCACTGCTACGGACATTTAGATATGGATCATTCCAGGATGGGTCCAGTCTTGTAGACATGTAGCAGCCAGTTGATGAGGAATGTATGTAGTGATATATCTTTGTTCTTTCATTAGGCCAATAGACGTGTCCTCCCGCCCCTGGTGTCAGAACTGGACGTCTATGACTATGAAGACCATGAATAATGTTCTGAAGATATGGCAGACGTGAACACCTACACAAACCTTTGTACTCTAGGGTGACACCATGATACCAGCTATGGGCATCACTTGCCATTTCCTGATATCCAGATGTTGGCACAAAGAGTCCTTAGAGTTATATTTCACTGCCAATAAATGTGCAGATTATATGAAGTGTTTTTGTGTTTTTACTTTCTAATTTGTAAAAATAGACCTGAAAGGGCTTGTTCCACCACATACCCCATCCATATTCCAGCGCTTAGTGGATACATATAAGTTGGTGGGCGACCCCTGGGGTGTTATTTACTTCAATGGGGCTGCCAGGGCCACAATCTTTGGCAGCCCTATAGAAGTGATGGGACGGCAGTCATAAATACTGGCATGAAGGGGTATAGACAGGGGATTGGTATCAGTGGTGGGAGTGAAATATCCTAAACAAAGGTCACAATGTACAATATCAACCCTTAGGCCTGATGGACACAAACACACAACTGTGATTCACTCACCGCCCCGTAGCCTTCCATTTGGCACATCCACGGTGCGGTCAGTCATTTCCTATTGACCCGTCCTGTGTGAGGGTGATCATGGTCATGTGCATGAGGCCTTAATCTACAGCATCTCTTAGATTTATCTGGGACTATGAAGAAGAATTTCAGTTCTGTTATTGTGGTTTCTCTCCATCTTTATGCATAACCGGAGATGTAGAGGTGCTGGGCCATGGATTCTGGAACTATAGTGTGAAAACTCACAACCACCTTACATATAGATCTATAATATCCTACAAGACTTTCTGGACAGACATGGACCTTCTCCTCTACACTTGGATTTTGGGACAAGTACATTATGGAGATATATTCCGGGGCTCTTTGTAATACATGTATCATGGAAGTCAGAACCAGTCTTTCCGGCTGTAGACCCGTCACACATTCATCACGGTATCTGCTCCTTATCCTCAGCCCCAGGCCAGACTGGAGAAGTAAATTACAGAGACTTCATAGAGACGTGTCAGGAGAGTGCGGAGTATACAGATTTATAGTATGTTGTGATATCAGGTTTTATATCTCATTACATGAGAGTCATTTGCTGTGTGTGTAGATGACTTATAGGACATGAGGGATTACATGGAGTAATGAAGATGGTGCCCTAACAAAGGAAAAGTTACTAAACTAAGATCCTCTCACCAGTCTATCACTCACTGATGTCCATAGCGCCTGCTACAGGGATTGGTGTGTTACTACTATTATTTTATGAGAGGAACATTATAGGCACATGGAGGGCATTAGAGGATCATCATAGTATGTGGTCAATAGTGGAGTAACAGGACCTCAGTGGACCCCAATGTAAACTTTGGATCGAACCCCTCATATAGCGAAACTCGCTCTGTCACCCCCGTCTTGCACATCACACTTGATACTACAGATTTTAGCTGCACAGACATATGCACATAATACCATACTCATATATCATATATACTACCAGGAGTAACCTCCCTTCATGTGTTGTACAACAGTTCACAAAAAGTAGAATAAATACCTTGAAGCTATTCCCTACACCTGCCAAGAGCAGGTATGGATTAGTGACTTTTTTGTACTTAAATAATAATTCTTTATTTATATACTGCACACAGATTACGAGGCGCTGCAGTGTGCCTGGAGTGTGGGAGGAAACCGGAGAACCTGGAGGAAACCCACACAAACATGGAGAGAACATACAAACTCTTTGCAGATGTTGACCTGGGTGGGACTTGAATCAATGATCCCAGCACTGCAAGGCAGAAGTGCTTACCACTGAGCCACTGCACTGCCCAGTCGCAAATTCGGCATCTGTATTAGAGCGATAACTCAGGGAACACTACTCTCTAATAATCTACAATACTACTACCTAATACAAAACTACTACTCACTATTCTACTACAACACTGCCATTCATTAATATACAACTACTACATGACGCTGCACTGTTGAGTCTGGTCTCTTCGTCTTCTTCTTCTCCTCTTCTCCTTTTCCCGCAAAACCTTTATTGCCTTATATTAAAAAGACTCACACACTCTGCTTTGGATTAAATTGGCCACAGCAGCCTTTTATTAACAATACAACAATAAAAACACAGTCAAACTGCTAAATGATTTAACACCCCCCCCCCCCCCCCCTCTAATCAAAGAGGAAGTGAGGTCCTTGGAGTTACCAAAATTGAGTAACAGCCATTCTGCACCCCTACTTTTCTCTTTAGCCCAAACCGCCACCTCCGATTCAAGGGCACCATAGAGTGTAGCAATGGCCGTCTCTACTCCTTTTTCCACTCCCCGGGACACCACCCAGCGGGAGCCCAAACCGCCATCCCCCAGGCGGCCCACCAAATTAAATAGATGAATCCTATCCACCAGGTCTCTTTTTTACCTCCTCACTCCACCAACTCCAAGGACCTTGCTCCTCCCTCACCGCCCCCCTTTAGCTGCTATGACAAGTTGACACCCTCCCCAAGTTGAAAATAGGGTGGGTGGGACCTATCTTAGTCTTAAAAGATGTCTGACTGACTTTCCCTAACGGTCCCTACTTACACGCCCCCTAGAAACTCCCGCTCTTCCCTGTTATGCCCCTTGACTGCTAGCCCTCCCCCAGGCTGCGTCATGGCGACCTCCCCTCACTTCGGCGGTCCGGCCTCTTCTATACTACTAGTCACTGATCTACTACACCAATACTACTCACTAACCTACTACAATACATTACATTCGTTGTAGAGCTCTGCCTTTCCAGTTCAGCTCCTGCTGATTCCTCTTCTAAAATATCATCACTCACCAGTCTTCAACGCCACTACTACTCACTGATGTACCACACCACTACTACTCCCTAATCTAATGCAAAACTACAACTCACTAGTCTACAACACTTCAGTTCACTTATCCATGACCAGATCACTACTACTACTATTCTACTACAATACTACTCACTATTCACTAATATACTACAATACTACTTACTAATCTACTACAATACTACTCACTATTCACTAATCTACTACCATACTACTCACTATTCACTAATCTACTACAATACTACTCACCAATCTATATATACTACCAGGAGTAACCTCCCCTCATGTGTTGCACAACAGTTCCCAAAAAGTAGAATAAATAACTTTAAGCTATTCCCTATACCTGCCAAGAGCAGGTATGGATTAGTGACTTTTTTGTACTTAAATAATAATTCTTTATTTATATACTGCACACAGATTACGAGGCGCTGCAGTGTGCCTGGAGTGTGGGAGGAAACCGGAGAACCTGGAGGAAACCCACACAAACATGGAGAAAACATACAAACTCTTTGCAGATATTGACCTGGGTGGGACTTGAATCAATGATCCCAGCACTGCAAGGCAGAAGTGCTTACCCCTGAGCCACTGCACTGCCCAGTCACAAATTCGGCATCTGTATTAGAGCGATAACTCAGGGAACACTACTCTCTAATAATCTACAATACTACTACCTAATAATCTAATACAAAACTACTACAACACTGCTATTCATTAATATACAACTACTACAATACTACTAGTCACTCATCTACTACACCAATACTACTCACTAATCTACTACAATACTACTCACTATTCACTAATCTACTACAATACTACTCACTATTCCCTAATCAACTACAATACTACTCACTATTCACTAATCAACTACAATACTACTCACTATTCACTAATCAACTACAATACTACTCACTATTCCCTAATCAACTACAATACTACGTATTACTCACTAATCAACTACAATACTACTCACTATTCACTAATGAACTACAATACTACTCACTATTCACTAATCTACTACAAGACTGGCGAAATGCACAAGCACATTCTCCTTATACTCCCGGGGCACTTTCTTGAATAACCCACATAAAACACCATTTTCCTGAAATAATTGACACTGAGGCTCATGTTGGGTGGTGGAAACCGGTCACAGCTTTACTATCACATATCTTGATATAAATAGTTATAAAACTCAAATTTCAGCATTATACACATTTTAATGTAAATCGCCACAGCGAAGAAAACGGCTCGACTGCACTATGGCCATCCGGACTCCCAGATGACAAGTCGACCAGACGAGCAAAGCAGCATTCCATTATTTCTCCATTTCTCTCCGCCAGCTGTGACTTCGTTATGAAACCCGGAAATCTATACCTTCCAAAGTATATCTCCACGGTGAAACACATGGCTCAAATGCACATCTGGACTCCCAGATGACACCATTATTTCTCCATTTCTCACTTACTTATAAAAGCGGTAATCTCAACAGCATATACATTTTTAGGTAAATCTCCATAAGAAAAAATGGCTCGTACTGCACTATGCCCATCCGGACTCCCAGATGACAAGTCGGCCAGACAAGCAAAGCAGTATTCCATTATATCTCCATTTCTCACTTCTTTATAAAACCTGGAAATCTCATCATACACATTTTTAGGTAAATCTCTGTAAGAAAAATGGCTCAGACTGCACTATGCCCATCTGGACTCCCAGATGACAAGTCGGCCAGATGAGCAGCACATCCATCTTCTCTCCATTTCTTTCCGCCATCTGTGACTTCAGGGCTATAAAACATGGAAAATATTAACAGTAAAACATAAAACTGCAACTTGTAGGGAGGGAGGGTGGGACTGCTTTGGTGCCGCAGATCAAAGAGGAAGAGGAGTAGCTGACAGCTCCTTATAAAACCAGGAAACAGGAAGCAGAGGGGAGGAGAAAACACTATAGCAACACCCAGCTCAATAAAGTGCCAAGTTAACCCTATAGTGCAGAGACTAACCTAAAAACAGCATTCACCAGTCCAGGTAAACCTTCCCTAATTGGTCAGGAGTACACCACAGACTGGCGAAATGCACAAGCACATTCTCCTTATACTCCCGGGGCACTTTCTTGAATAACCCACATAAAACACCATTTTCCTGAAATAATTGACACTGAGGCTCATGTTGGGTGGTGGAAACCGGTCACAGCTTTACTATCACATATCTTGATATAAATAGTTATAAAACTCAAATTTCAGCATTATACACATTTTAATGTAAATCGCCACAGCGAAGAAAACGGCTCGACTGCACTATGGCCATCCGGACTCCCAGATGACAAGTCGACCAGACGAGCAAAGCAGCATTCCATTATTCCTCCATTTCTCACCGCCACCAGTAGCTCCGTGTACCCCTACACGGAGCTACGACCACCACCCAACAAGACCGCGCCTGCTCCAACACAGTCCTGCATAACTGTCAAATTTTAACCAAAAGCCATTGTCGGGTCCGAGCGAGGCAATGTTGCCACCCACTGGCTCCCGATTCCCACACACTTTCACCTCACAAACCATGCCACCTCAATGACGCCAGAGCAGCGGGACCTCTCCACCGCTGCTGTGTCCCCGATTCCGCACCACCCCTTGTGCGGAACCATTTCCAACCATAATAGCTCAACTCCCAAGAAATACAACAAACACACTACAGAATGTTATACAGGCAGTCCCCGGGTTACATACAAGATAAGGTCTGTAGGTTTGTTCTTAAGTTGAATTTGTATGTAAGTCGGAACTGTATATTTTATCATTGTAATCCCAGCCAGAACTTTTTTGGTCTCTTTGACAATTGGATTTTAAAAATTTTGGGTTGTCATAAGAATCAATATTAACATTAAAGCTTCATTACAGACACATGTGATAACTGTTATAGCTGTTTATTGTAGCCTAGGACTAAAGTAAAATAAATTACCAATATCCAGTGGTCCGTTTGTAACTAGGGGTCGTATGTAAGTCGAGTGCTCTTAAGTAGGGGACCACCTGTACATGAAAGTAAGGAGCACAGCCAATCACAGAAAACCAAGAGATTAACCCAACTAGATCCCCACAATTCTCATCCAGACCATGAACCTGCTGAAAGGCCCAAATAACGACCGTGGCACAGCCGCCAAATAAAAGTGCTAAGTACAACCACAACGTGCCGTCCTGTTGAGATCTGTCCCCAGGAAAACAGGGAATAGCAATAGCCCCGCCACAACAATTTCTTCCCGCTGTCAGAAAATCCTACCATTGTAGAAGAGCAAAAATCAGTGCCAAACTCGCGAATCAGCATGCTTGGGCTCCGAGAGACAGATATCCCGTTTCGGCAAAAGAGATGACTAAAATATCCGACCCATATCATGACACCCAAATGGCCCCGCAAGGACTGCATGCGGTGAAAACAACCTACATAAAAGCACAAAAACCCACAACCCGGGCCAACAACTCCTCCGATTTGTCCAGCAGAAGGCAAACACAATATCGACACCGATCCAAACAAGCCAAAAATACCTACCAAATATCAAACATCTTATAAGGAGACTGGTGACTAAACTCAAGAGGTGGAAGCCTTGGATGACTCTGCAAACAACGGAAAGTAAACACATTGACGATTTAGGCATCAGCGCCACCCTACAAAAACTGACAAAAGGCCCTGTGAAAACTATGAAACAGAAGTCTCCCGGGTAAAAACAAATCATCACCTGACGAGGCCCTTGAAAAACTGTGTGGAGAATGAGCATAATTATTTCTCACCCTGTTCTTAGATTCGGACAACGGGCAAATCACACCCCTTAACATCATGCAACGCTCCTCAGTAACCATTCTGGGTACTCTGTTATGTACAAAAGCGTCTACGCAGCCCCTCGACCTCGCACATAAGATGGAGGCTGATGACCGATGCAATCAGCAGCATCGTATATATTACACTACTTCACGTCATTCCCTTATGAAATGGCGGGACCAATATACAAGCTCCTATAATACATGTGTCCCCCCTTCATCCTCACAGACTGTAAGCTCTGGTGAGCAGTATACAAGCTCCTATACTACATGTGTCCCCCCTTCATCCTCACAGACTGTAAGCTCTGGTGAGCAGGGCCGACAATCATATAGTGTTGTATGACTTGTATTCCGTAATGCAGTAATTGGTTTGCATACGTTCCCTAAACTCCAAAGTGCTACAGAAATTGACGGCACTACATAAATAATGGACATTACCATCATAAAATTAAGGAGAGAATCACAAATTTGGGATCTATCCAAATCATATCCCTAAAACCTCAATACATTCCCTGTTGACCTTAAAGGTTTCCAGCAAAACCCCATGCGCTCTGTATATAGAAAGGATAACCACCCCTAAACCCTGCTACAGCTGCCCGACGCCTCTATCGAGATACAGGTCGGGCCATGGCACCATCTCTAGGAGACTCATCCGCATCTATATGCTCCGAGGGAAATTCAGACAGACCCCGGCTGTTACCAAAAAGAAAAACAAGAACAACTGTATCCGTTGTGAACCAACCAGCACATGCCACGGGTGTCCGGAGACACCAATAAGGAGTGGCTAACTCTAAGGCCCTAGTGAGGAGAGCTGACAAAACCTTGGTGACACCATAAGGCGCAATAACATCAGCCACCTGCACACCCCTCCCCATCGCATGCTGCAGCGCCAAGCGTCGCCTGAAATCTACAGCGTAACGTCACCATGTACTACCGCCATGAGTCTTATGATCCATGACATACCCCAAAACAGAGAAAACCGGAATCTTATTATTAATTGTAATAATTAATAGTCTGCGCCTTCTTGTCCTGAGGCCAAGTGGTAGCCATCACCTGTCTCTGGCCAACCGTATGCTGATCAACAGACGCCAGCGACCAAATATCTATGTATGAATTAGCCCAAATCTTCTCTCACACCTCAGCGTCCAGCTGTGCACCAAGCATAATGCTACAATATACAGAGTCCATCTGTGCTACGAGCAGAGTAATGCTACAATATACAGAGTCCATCTGTGCACCGAGCAGAGTAATGCTACAATATACAGAGTCCTTGTGTATCCCCACCAGGGGGGTTGTTCTGTCCCCACAGATGAGATGAGTGAAGGTAACTGGCTGGTAGACTGGGAGACTTAACTACCTTCATATCCAGAATGTGGAGCAGACAGGACCAGAGCTCAGGGGATAAGATGCAGTAACTCAGATGTAAAGAAGGACTCTGGTCATTACCTCAGATACAGCCATAGCCTCTGACTGGCTGTGATGTGAGTAGTCACTGATACAGTATTACTGGCTGTGATGTCAGTTAAGGCCTGGGCTATTCTCAGATACATCTGTAGTCGCTGATACATTTTTGTGCTCGCTCTGAGATTGTTGCTCGCTGTAGTAGCTGCTCCTGCTGGAGCTATCGTCACCCGTTGGTCAGAAATTGATGCTTCAGTGGCCCAAAACATGTGTCATCCCAGTTACAGGCAACCTAAAATGGCTGCCACAGGAAAACCAGGGCTCCAGAAACACACCCACTTAGAAAACTATCACCATGAGCAGAGGGAGCGCATGTACCTCCTGACCAGCAGATGGCAGCATAGCACCATTATATGTCACATATAACAAGAGTGGAGGCAGAATACAATACAGTAATGTGAACAGCTGCATAACAATATATATAACTGAGGAGAACTCACAGGGGAACAGAAGACACCGAACGGAAAGTCGCTGGAACAGGGGGGGTGATGGGGGAGGATAATGATCTAGCAAAAACCTAATGGAAACTACCGGATCAGAACTTATAGTATAGTATAGTATAGTAACACCCTCCCCAGCACCCCACAGACTTGAAATTACCTTGCTCTGAAGCACCCGTGGCAGAAACCACGGGCAACGACGCTCGCACCGCCGGAACCAGGCTGGCTGCCCTGGATGACCCACTGCGGTCCCGCTGCTGCCGTACACGGCGACATGGACCAGGCCTCGCTGAGGGGCTCAAACTGTCCGAAATGACGGAGCGCAACCTCAACGCCCTGGATCTCCGCTGAGTTCTAGACGACCTGGAGCGGTCACTGTTATGGGAAAAAATGCTCCGCAAAGCCGCGGCATCTGCGCCAGCGGTTCTCCCGGGAGGATGACAGAAAGCGCATAATGCGCCAGGACCGGTGGCAGGATGGAGGTGGTACAGTATTGGGAGCCCCTGCGGGCAGTGCATAAGGCAGAGAGGGAGCTCCAGGGGGCGGGGGACGGGTTGGGAACTACAGAGGAGCAGCAGGGAGAACATGTGTCTGCACTCCTGAAGCCCCAGCCGGGCAAGGCAGCGGAGGGCATAACAGGGGCATCCAGCCCAGCAGAAACGCCAGTAGGCTCGCTGGTAAACCCCACAACCTCCTGAGAAGGAGGGGGGTATCAGTGGAGGAAGGGGCAGATGCTGTGGCTAACAGGGCAAATGCCCAGGGACAGGGAGCTTGCATATGCGGTGCATGCCTGGGACCGGATAAAACCAGTCCAGGGGACGAAGCCTAACTCCATAACTGCATCAGCGATAGGAGCGCGCGCAACAGGGCCAAGAACGCCATAAGGACATAGGAGTGGGCGTCAGGGGTGGGTGGAGGAGAAAGGGCGGAGCTAAGGTGCTCCGGCGGTCTGTAGACCAGGCCATATCATTGAGCAGCGGCGCTATGTGTAAGAGGCAGGTGAGGGGGGATAGAGGAGGAAGCCAGGGCAGATGGAAGCTGGGACATCATGTAAAAGAACCTGAGCCGCTGAAACAAGGGAGTCATCCATACTAGTTACCAGTCACTGGATACTGGGAGCTCTCAGAGCACACCAACTGCTTTGGTGCCTCAGATCAAAGAGGAAGAGGAGTAGCTGACAGCCCCTTATAAAACCAGGAAACAGGAAGCAGAGGGGAGGAGAAAACACTCTAGCAACACCCAGCTCAATAAAGTGCCAAGTTAACCCTATAGTGCAGAGACTAACCTAAAAACAGCATTCACCAGTCCAGGTGAACCTTCCCTAATTGGTCAGGAGTACACCACATACTACTCGCTATTCACTAATCTACTACAATACTACTCACTATTCACTAATCTACTGCAATACTACTCATTACTCACTAATCTACTACAATACTACTCATTACTCACTAATCTACTACAATACTACTCACTATTCATTAATCTACTACAATACTACTCACCATTCACTAATCTACTACAATACTGCTCACTATTCACTAATCTACTACAATACTGCTCACTAATCTACTACAATACTACTCATTACTCACTAATCTACTACAATACTACTCATTACTCACTAATCTACTACAATACTACTCACTATTCACTAATCTTAAATACTCTTCCCTACTCACTAATCTACTACACATACTACTCACTACTCAACTATCTACTACAATACTGCTCACTACTCACTAGTCTACTACAATTACTACTCACTAATCTACTACAATTCACTACTCACTACTAATCTACTACAATACTACTCACTATCACTATCTACTACAATAACTACTCACGATTCACTAATCTACTACAATACTACTCACTATTCACTAGTCTACTACAATACTACTCACTAATCTACTACAATACTACTCACTAATCTACTACAATACTACTCACAAATAAACAGCAACATCTACTTGTCTATTACCACTTACTACACAGCTACTTTACTATATTTATACTCAGGGGCGTCGCTATGTTAAAAGATCCGGGGCTCGTGCCCCGGATCTTTTGGCTGGAGCCCCGGATCAGCAGGTCACTGGTCCCGCTGACCGGGGAGTTTTCCTCACTCATCTCTATCTGTCTCGACAGGACACAGATAGAGATGAGTAGTGGAGTGGAGCACTGAGCTGTCAACTCCGTGCAACACTACATAGAGCCGGAGATGCGATAATATAACTACATCTCGATGTGATGACGTCACCGCCGATCGTCCTGCACAGAAGACTGAAAGGGTAAGGGAAGACTGCTGAGTATTAGTGTATTTTTCTGGTTTATTATTAGACAGTGTGGGCATAATTATGGACTGGGGGCATTACTGTGCACTGGAACTATTACTTTATAAAGGGGGCATTACTATGGTCTGGGGGCATTATTTAATAAAAGGGGCATTGCTGTGGGCTCAGGGCCTTACTCCATAAAGGGGATATTTCTAGGGACATTACTTTACAAAGGGCTTCATTACTGTGCACTGGTACATTACTTTATAGAAGGGGCATTGCTATGGACTGGAGACATTACTTTATAAAGGGGACATTACTTCAGACTGAGGGCATTAATAATTTATAAAGGGGGCATTATTATGCACTGGGGCATTATTTTATAACGGGGGCATTATTATGCACTGGGGGCATTATTTTATAAAGGGGGCATTATTATGCACTGGGGGCATTATTTTATAAAGGGGGCATTATTATGCAATGGGGGCATTATTTTATAAATTGAGCATTCCTGTGGGCTGGGGGCATTACTCCATAAAGGGGGCATAATTGTGAACTGGGGGCATTATTTTATAACGGGGGCATTTCTATGGACTAGGGGCATTATTTTAGAAAGGGAGAATTACTGTGGACTGTGAGCATTACTTTATAAAGGGGGCATTATTTTGGCCTGGAGGCATTACTATATAGAGGGGGCATTACTGTAGACTGTGGATAATAATGTGGGCTGCAGGTAATTACTGTGGGCATTTTTATGTGGACTGTGGGCATTAATCTGGGCTTTACTGTGGCGTGTGGACTTATTTGGTGTGAAGGCACTATTAGGCAGGGGGCTCCTTTCAGTGGACAATGTTAGGATGGGAGCCTCAATTGGGGAAGGGGAATTATTAGGAAGGTGAAACCAATTGTGGAGGGGGTGTTATTTAGTGTAGGGGTCACAGTGAGAGGACAGTAGTGGGGTCCACATTATAGCATGTCAGGACATATTAATGGAACATTTATTGGGTGGGTGGCACAATTAGGGGACATTATTAAATGCAAATAACACAAGAGAGAGGGGTAATATAATGTATGGGACTACTGGGGGGGGAGGGATTGGAAGATAATTCATAAAATGTGAGGACCACAATAAGGGTGTATTATAAAGCGTAAGGATCAAAATAGGGACAATATACTGAGTTTAAACCACAATGTGAAGTTTAATGATTGTGGGTCATTACTAAGTGTGGGGGCCATAATCAGGACAGCATTCTGCCACAATATCAGGCTTTATGAAGAATGGGGCCCACACTTGCAGGAATGAGGGCTTTTTACCTACAATGGGGAACATCTGACAGTGTTTTACTAGGAAGCATTATTACTGTGTACTGGTAGTATTTTCAGGGGTACTTAAAAATACCATTAAGTACCCCTGTTGGGGGAGCAGCAGCATGACACTGTTAGGAGATCAACATGTAGGGACATAAGATGTGTTTGTGGTAAACCACACAGGTAGGACGAGTTACTGAAAGAGGAGACATGGTGATACTGGGCCTAATGGAAAAGATACAGAACAGGTACAATGTGAGGGCACATCAACTGCATTTACTGGATGGAATAGGTAGGGATTTCGCCTGTGTTTTCTCTGGCTCTATGGGTACAATTGTTTTTGCTGCAAGCACATGTACAGGAGTGGACACTTCAGAAATTATGGTACATATGCATTGGGGCCCGTGCCCCGGATCTTTTGCTACCCTAGCGACGCCCCTGGGGGAACCTATGTGTGGTCTTGCAGTGACGCCGTAGACAGGGGCAATTATTCATTTTGGTGCAAGGGGGCGCTAGAGCCGTGATATGTAAGTTTGTAGCCCAAGGGATGAAGTAATCGCCGCACAGAAGGTTTAGAACTCCCCCTCCCAGGAAATAAATCGACTTTATAAAATTAGCCTCATTCTCTAGAATTACATCAAATTATCCAAGAAACTCATAAAGGTTACTAAAAGGTTATTGTCCTCTGAAGTTTTTCCTGGCGCTTTATATGTCGAATAATTACAAAAAGATTTAATGAGAGGAAGTTAATGGAGTTATTGCCGTTCATTTGTTCCAATCTTTCACTTGGTTTAACAGATATGAACATTTTTATATGTTTCCTTAATGGTAAAATCCTTCTTTTTGCATTGTTTTGGGAATGGCGTCTCCATCGGATCGGAGCTTCAGTCGGCTGAATTCTTCCCTTACAAAGCCACCGGGTGATTTTAGTTAAAGATCAATGCAGTGAAATACGTTGGGTTTGGAGGCAGCTGCTCGGATCGATTTCTTGTCTAAGAGACGGGAAACTTTAATTCTCTCTGGATTATCCACACACAACCTGTGGCTCCTCCGCTGCTGCCGGACAACATCTACCGTACAGTCCACCTGTCTACACAGCGAATAACATCACGTCAACGTGTGGACAGTAATGAGATCGGCTTCTTCCCGGGATTTATATCAGAGGTAAGGAATAGCGAGAGATGAGTGAATCAATGCCGCACATATCCTACTATATTTATACTCAGGGGCGTCGCTATGTTAAAAGATCCGGGGCACGAGCCCCGGATCTTTTGGCCGGAGCCCCGAATCAGCAGGTCACTGGTCCCGCTGACCGGGGAGTTTTCCTCACTCATCTCTATCTGTCTCGACAGGACACAGATAGAGATGAGTAGTGGAGTGGAGCACTGAGCTGTCAACTCCGTGCAACACTACATAGAGCCGGAGATGCGATAATATAACTACATCTCGATGTGATGACGTCACCGCCGATCGTCCTGCACAGAAGACTGAAAGGGTAAGGGAAGACTGCTGAGTATTAGTGTATTTTTCTGGTTTATTATTAGACAGTGTGGGCATAATTATGGACTGGGGGCATTACTGTGCACTGGAACTATTACTTTATAAAGGGGGCATTACTATGGACTGGGGGCATTATTTAATAAAAGGGGCATTGCTGTGGGCTCAGGGCCTTACTCCATAAAGGGGATATTTCTAGGGACATTACTTTACAAAGGGCTTCATTACTGTGCACTGGAACATTACTTTATAGAAGGGGCATTGCTATGGACTGGAGACATTACTTTATAAAGGGGACATTACTTCAGACTGAGGGCATTAATAATTTATAAAGGGGGCATTATTATGCACTGGGGGCATTATTTTATAAAGGGGGCATTATTATGCACTGGGGGCATTATTTTATAAAGGGGTCATTATTATGCACTGGGGGTATTATTTTATAAAGGGGTCATTATTATGCACTGGGGGTATTATTTTATAAAGGGGTCATTATTATGCACTGGGGGTATTATTTTATAAAGGGGGCATTTTATAATGGGAGAATTACTGTGGACTGTGAGCATTACTTTATAAAGGGGGCATTATTTTGGCCTGGAGGCATTACTATATAGAGGGGGCATTACTGTAGACTGTGGATAATAATGTGGGCTGCAGGTAATTACTGTGGGCATTTTTATGTGGACTGTGGGCATTAATCTGGGCTTTACTGTGGCGTGTGGACTTATTTGGTGTGAAGGCACTATTAGGCAGGGGGCTCCTTTCAGTGGACAATGTTAGGATGGGAGCCTCAATTGGGGAAGGGGAATTATTAGGAATGTGAAACCAATTGTGGAGGGGGTCACAGGGAGAGGACATTAGTGGGGTCCACAGGGATTAAGTGTGGATGGCATTATAGCATGTCAGGACATATTAATGGAACATTTATTGGGTGGGTGGCACAATTAGGGGACATTATTATATGCAAATAACAAAAGAGAGAGGGGTAATATAATGTATGGGACTACTGGGGGGACACTATTACTAGCAGGACACTATTACTAGCAGGGCACTATTACTAGCAGGACACTATTACTAGCAGGGCACTACTACTAGCAGGGCACTATTACTAGCAGGACACTATTACTAGCAGGGCACTATTAATAGCAGGACGCTATTACTAGGAGGACGCTATTACTAGGAGGACGCTATTACTAGCAGGACACTATTACTAGCAGGACACTAATACTAGCAGGACACTAATACTAGCAGGACACTATTACTAGCAGGACACTATTACTAGCAGGACACCATTACTAGCTGGGCGCTATTACTAGCAGGACACCATTACTAGCTGGGCGCTATTACTAGCAGGGCTGGGCACTACATCTATCATTGGACGCTATTACTAGCAGGAGCGCTATTTTAGGGGGGGGGGGAGGGGGTTTTACTAGCAGGGCGCTTTAAATTTACTAGAGGCGCTACTAGCAGGGCTCTATTACTGGGCGCTATTACTAGCAGGACGCTATTACTAGCAGGACACCATTACTAGCAGGACACCATTACTAGCTGGGCGCTATTACTAGCAGGACGCTATTACTAGCAGGACGCTATTACTAGCAGGACGCTATTACTAGCAGGACGCTATTACTAGCGGCGCTCTATAGTCAGAGTCAAGGCGCTATTACTACAGGACACTATATAGCAGGACACTATTACTAGCAGACACTATTACTAGCAGCCACTATTACTAGCAGGCACCATTACTAGCAGGATACTATTATCAGCAGGCACACTATTACTAGCAGACACTATTCTAGCATGACACTATTACTAACAGACACTATTACTACAGGCCCTATTACTAGCATCATCCGCTATTACTACAGACGCTATTACTAACAGGGCGCTATTCTAGCAGGCCTATTACTAGCAGGTGTCCCTATTACTAGCAGGCGCTATTCCTATCAGGCGCTATTACAGCAGGGCGCTATTACTAGCAGACGCTATTACTAGCAGGACGCTATACTCAGGACGTATACTACAGACGCTATTACTAGCAGGACCGCTAACAAATTACTAGCAACGCTATTACTAGCGGGACGCTATTACAGCAGCATATTATAACAGGGCGCTATTACAACAGGACGCTATTAATACAGTCGCTATTACTAGCAGGCACTATTACTACAGCACTATACTAACAGGACACCTATTACTAGACAGGGCACTATTACTAGCAGGCACTATTACAGCAGGACACTATATAGCAGACATTACTACAGGGCACTATTACTACAGGACACTATTACTGCAGGACTATTACAACATTCAGCAGACACTATTACTAGCAGGACATATACTAGCAGGACACTATTACTAGCAGGACACTATACTAGCAGACACATTACTAGCAGACCTATACAGACACTAATACTAGAGCAGGACACTAATACTATCAGGACCTAATACTAGCAGGACCATATTACTAGCAGGGCACTATACTAGCAGGACACTATTACTAGCAGGACAACATTACTACAGGACCTATACTAGCAGCAGACTATTACTAGCAGGACACTATTACCAGCAGGGCACTTTTACCAGCAGGGCACTTTTACCAGCAGGGCACTATTACTAGCAGGGCACTATTACTAGCAGGACACTATTACTAGCAGGACACTATTACTAGCAGGCCACTATTACTAGCAGGCCACTATTACTAGCAGGACACTATTACTAGCAGGGCACTATTACTAGCAGGGCACTATTACTAGCAGGACACTATTACTAGCACCCCCCTATCTAAATAAAGACACAGACACATGAGTAGTTGGAAAGGTGAATGGTCACAACGTTTTATTTCAAATTCTTGCTAAACAATCTGTAAAATATAAAACATTGTTAAAGAATACAATAGATAATACAGTAACACTTGTAAAAGTAATAGCTGAGCTCTTGGCAACACCCCGAATTGGTACCGTATTTTAATAAGACTTCAAATATCAGCATTGTCTCACAAAAACCATAAATTATGCGCACAGCGCGCGAGGACCACAACCCCAGCTCCACTAGCCGCCAACCTCCTAGCTAAAATGAAGAAAGAGGATGTGGCCCTAGACCAACCAAATGGAGACAATGCAAACCCACCATTCCTCCTGGATACCATCCCAGGGGAAAATTACCATAATTTCTTCCACAACTCCACCTTCCTTACTTCTTGTCGCTATATTTTACCAGCCACCAATTTGTAAATCACCACTGGCTGTTGCCAAGAACCCGCCAAGCATGGCGACTTGACTCCTTAAGCCGCCATGCTCCCCCACAGCCGCACACAAAGCTCAGCCACTTCAGCCAGGCCGTAATTAAAAACATCCAGCCCCACTTCAGTTAGGTGAACACCATCCGGTCCTGTATAGCACCTGTCTGCATCCAGCATCCAGCATCTTTTGCCTCACCACCAAACCGCCATTCAATCTGACAAACTTGGCCACACTTCTGTTAACCTTCACCCGAGAACGATTCAGTGCAGCCACCGACATAGACTTTCTCCACTTCTCTCTTCGTATCATGTCTGACCACACTATTAGCAGCTTTGGATGCGAATCCCACAGGCACAATGGGGCAGATTTATCAAGTGTCTGAAAGTCAGACTATTTCCAGTTGCCCATGGCAACCAATGACAGCTCCCCTTTAAAATATTCATGAGCACTGATAAAACGAAAGCCGAGCTGTGATTGGTTGCCATGGGCAACTGGAAATATTCTGACTTTCAGACACTTGATAAATCTGCCCCAATATGTCTCTCTTAATCGTCTTGATCAAATGGCGCATCGGGAAGCTGCCAACGTCATTACCCCCCACATGCAAAATCAAAACATCAGGGGGACCCCATCTCTTAAAAAATTCTTGCAGTTTCGGCCGCACTCTACACCATTTTAGGCCTCGAAACCCCATCCAGTGGACACTCACCTGCTCAGGATTCATGCCCAATGACCTACCCAATAGCCGCAACTTCGCCCTCCTTTCGGCCCAGTAAACAAACGAATGTCCAAACACCCAAATTATACATTTCGCAGTCCCTGAAGAAAAACATATTACTAGAACAGCAAATTAACATTGAAACTCAACCCAACCATATTCCCACAACCTCCTCCAAAGGCACGCTCTTCTAAAACTCGAGCAACCGCGGCCTGACATACGATTTGAATCTATGTGACTCCCAGCGCCCAATCTTCCTTATTTCATCCTCCCTGAGCCCCCACCTCGCTGCCTCTGTCGCCGCGCCAATTCTAAAAGAGTGGGAGCTATATTCTTTTGGACGTAACCCCAGCCGCTCCACGCATCTCCTAAACACTGACACAAATTGAAACTTAGACAATGACGTACCATCTTCATGCACCAGCAGTGACCTCCTCTCCTGACCCCGCACAACCAGATACTCCTCATACACCGAAACCGGACAGCATACGTATTCCTGCAGCCTGTACAACTTATTCAAAAACCCTTTTCCCTTCACGTCTGTCTTTGACCCAAACAACCAAATTCTCACCAATGTGTGATCCAACACCAAGTGCCTACTCTGCATGCCTCCTTCCGCCCTCTTGCTGCCACTAACTAGATCACCAATCCTAAACGCCCCAAAAAAGGCCCATGAATAACCTACATATCCCATGTAGTTGCTGCACAATCCCCAGTAGTAGCTCAAACGACACCGGCCGCCTACCATCTGCTCTCACCCCACCTTTCACAAAACCTTTTGTGGCTTGACGGATCAAAAATGCCTGGGTTGCATCACCCTCCCCAATGAGCTTGAAAAGGAACGACCGCCCCAGACACCCCTTTATCAAAAGCGCTGCCATAAAACAGAATAATTGTTCTGAGCGGTCCCTCAACAAACCATCCGCTCCCCATTCATCAATAAACAACAACCAATCTTTCCAAACCTTCTGATAAGACCCCCACGTGGATGGAGCCAACGACCTTATCCAGTGCATAAACTTTACCACACTAGCTCCCACAGATGTTCTGGGCATGGTAATGGCTCCCTCGCAGCCTCTGGCACCAGCTCTCGGAACCTGTCTAACTGCAAGCGGGATAGCGCATCAGCAATGTTGTTATCTACCCCTGGAACATGTACTGCCTTAAACAAAATATTCCATTGCAAGCACAACAAAACCAGATGCTGCAGCAGCTTGATAACCGGGGGCGAAGATGCAGTCTGCCTCGATATCACCTCCACCACTGCCATGTTGTCGCAGTGAAACACCACACAGTTGTTTGCTAGCTGAGCCCCCCACAACTCAACCGCTACCACCACTGGAAACAATTCGAGCAAACAAAGGTTCTTCGTGAAACCTGCCTCCAGCCACCGCACTGGCCAACCCCCTACGCTCCAATTGCCTTGAAAAAATGCCCCGTACCCCACCGACCCAGCCGTGTCGGTAAACAGATGCAAAGCTACACTCCTCACCAGCTCTTCCATCCACAAAGTCCTACTATTGTAGCTCACCAGAAAACTATCCCACACCCGTAAATCATCCCTGTGCTCCTTCCGGAGTCAAATCAAGTGTTCTGGCCGTTTCGCGGCTGCTGTCGCTTGTGCCAGCCTTCTACAAAATACCCTTCCCATTGGCATAATGCGACATGCAAAATTAAGTTTTCCCAATAGAGACTGCAATTGTTTAAGTGATACTTTTGTCTTGAGCAATGCCTCTTGAACCCCTAAACGTAAGTCGGTCAGTTTTTTCTCTGGCAGACGAAACACCATTTCCACAGAGTCAATTTCAATTCCTAAGAAACACAAAGACGTGGTTGGCCCCTCCGTCTTGTCATGCGCTAAAGGAACCCCAAATCTGCCAAATACGTCCTCTAATGTTTTTAAGAGAATATGGCAAACCCAGCTACCCCCAGGCCCCACACATGAGAAGTCATCCAAATAATGAATGACCCCCCGCAAACCTGACTCCTTCCGAATAACCCATTCCAAAAATGTACTGAATGCTTCGAAGTAAGCACATAAAATGGAGCAGCCCATTGGGAGACACCCATCCACAAAGAACTTCCCTTCAAAACAACACCCTAGCAGGTGCATTAATTCCGGATGCACAGGCAGGAGGCGAAATGCCGACTCAATGTCGGCCTTTGCCATTAATGCCCCCTGCCCAGCATTCCGGACCAATGCCACCGCCGCGTCAAATTATGTGTATGTCACTGCCGTTAATGAAGAATCAATATCATCATTTACCGAAGCCCCCGTGGGATACGATAAATGATGAATCAGTCTGAATTTGCCTTCTTCCTTCTTTGGTACAACCCCCAGTGGTGATACCCGCAAACCCTCTACTGGCGGGACGTCAAAGGGGCCCAAAATCCTTCCCAGACTAACTTCCTTGTAGATTTTTTCCCTCACCACCTCCGGATGTTCTCTAACCGACTTTAAATTCTTAACAAAACCCAAACCCTCACAGTCTCTAAAGGGAATCTTAAACCCATCTTGAAACCCCTCCAACAACAACTGCGCTTTATCCCTATTTGGATAGATCCCTAGCCACTGTCTCATTTCTCCTAGCTTCACCGGCATCGCCCCCTTTGGAAGCCCCGTCACCCGGCCTCTGTTGTGAGGGTTTTGCCCGTTTAAAGCACTTGAACAGGGGATGATTTGCTCCCCCACAACCTGAACATTCGTGTCGATAAGTGCAAGACACTCCCCAAGTACAGGAGCTCTCATTGAATTTCCAACAAACTCCTTTTTTGAGACTACCCGACGAACTTCCAGCCTTTGCTCCGTCGGGCCCCCCATGAAAGGAATTCCCACTAGATGACCCCGCAAATGGATTTCTAGCCGCCGTTTTTGGGGCCGTCATAATCCTCATCCACAGTGAGATATCCCTGTGGTCCCACTGTAAAGTGGGCTGAACCGCCAAGCGTTGTCTGAATTGTTCGTCATACTTTAGCCATGCGATGCCACCATATGTTTTATAAGCATCCCAAATAATATCTAGGTAGCCGAACAAACCAGAACAACATTCCGGATTCTTTTCACCAATGACACTTCCCAAAATGGCAAACGCATACAACCAGTTACCAAAATTCCTCGGTATCAGCCTGTATCTCCTTCTATCCTCATCCTCCTCCTTCCTATGCTCCTTCCCCTTTTCCCACTTCTCGGTGCTAAATCGCTCCAGTGGAAGAAGCGTAAATATATCTATGTTCTCCCGCCGCCATATCTTTTCTTTCACCTCTTGTTTCAAATGCCCTCCCAAAGGCCCATCCAAACAAATGTAGAGACTACCCTTGGCAGCGTCGGACACAGGCAATACTTTCGATGCCACCTCTTTCTCAGTCTGCACCCCTGTTTCCGTGGAGACTCCCTGTACTCACTACGACCCCCCCTGGCTGCACCACCTGAGTCGCCCCCCCCAAAAATCGCTTCTCTCTCCTGTTCAGCCCTCCACGCCCATACAGGGGCCCCCCAGCTGTGACCCCAAAGATGCTTCACATGTTGTCAACAACTGACGAAACCCTTGAAATAAGTTACCTAACGCCCCTAATTGAATGTTACCCATATTGGATGGGCCAGCCTGCACTAGCGGCCCCCCTCTACCTTGACCCTGTGCATTTTGTTTGTGTGTACCAAATGTAGTGGTTGATGCTGTGAACACACCTGGTTGGACCAAGCTACCGCCTTCGATGCTGGTGTTTGTCCAGACTCCCCCGCTGAGGTTCTCCGCTCCATGTGCTGATCTGCTCCTGACACCAGTCCTGGCACTCCTCCGCTTCCTGGCGGAGCCATCCCAATAGCCCGGCGCACCACATCAAGGATAGCGCCGTCTGTGCCACCTCTCTCCTGTAATGGAAAAAAGACCGAGGAGACACCCTGGAAAACATCACTTCCTCTGCCCGTCGTCGGAACCGGAGCCCTTGACAACCCCATGCCGCTACCAGCGTCCACCAAAATCTGCGGCACGCCCCGCAGCGGCCCTATTCCTGCCCTCTAACACCACCATGGGCTCCTCCGGTCCGATACTACTCCCAGGGGCGTGACCATTGCTAAGCCCCGACCCCGTCGGTCTGCTCCAGCCAGTGACCGCAGGCCCAGTCACTGGCGCCCCCGCTCCTATCTCCCTTCGACGCCCGTCCCTCATCCTGAACCCTCTGCGGTGCGCTCACAGGCCATGCGCTCCATGCCGGCGAGCCCTCGTGTACAGCCGCCCCTCCTGGCTGCATGCAGGCCCCGCTCCTCCTCTCCTCCGTGCCCCTGGAGGCATCGTGGGGCCTCTCCACGACCTCCGCTACCATTTGGGCAGCCGCTCTGCTCCTCCCAGCTGCCCCCATGCCACTCACCGCGTCCCTGGTGCTGGCTCCCGCTGTCGAGCATGTCCCACGCTCCTGCTCATCGTCCGACCCCGAACTTTCGGCCTCGGACTCCGGGCCACACTTCCTCTTCCGGCCAGACTCCCGCCGCTCCGATGTGCGCGGCGCCATCTTCGCAGCCCCTCGAGCTGCCGCCATCTTGCCGTCGCTCCTCCTACCCGATCTTCCCCGACTCTCCGCACCTCCTGCCGGCGCCGATCGTCTCCGGGCCTCCGCTCCACTCGCTGCCTCCGATGCCGTCCTGGACCTCTTCTTCCCTGCCGCTGCTCCGGCACTTCTGGCTCCTCCCGATGCGCAGGTAAGGCTTCTGCCCGCTCCTCGTTGTGGTGATGCTGATGGGCTCAGTCTCGTCGGTGGCCTCCTGGATCGCGCTGGCCTCTCCACACCCGCATCTTGCGCCGCTCCTGGGCCCCACGATCCCAGCTGCTGCTCGACCCATTCCGGACCCCTCGCTGCCGTCTCCTCCCTCATCCTGGCAATCAACTCTTCCAACGCCGACATGCCGACACAATTTTTTCTGGCCAGAATGAGGCTCTCCCTCCCTGCCAGACTTTATAAACCCTCTCACTCCATCCCCCGCATTTAAAGCCCCCTATAACCGCTAGTGTTGTTCTCCACCCCCAATCAATTCCAACCACCTGTATTCTGTGCCCCTCCCAGCCCAGTCCATCATGCCTGCTCTCCGCCCACTTGGTGTAAGCTCCGTGCTCACATTACTACTCACTAACTCACTATTACATATAAAATTACTACAAAAATACTACTAGTTACTTATCTACAACAATAGTATTACCCATCAGTCTACTACAATACTAATAGGCATTGTTCTACTATAATACTACTACTACCGGTAATTAACCTACCACACCAATACTACTCTCTAATAAACTACATTACCCCTTAATCTAATAAAAAACTTCTGCTCACTAGTTTGCTACAACACTACTATTCATTAAATTACCACAATGCAGTACTACTAGTTACTCATCTACTACACCAGTACTTTCTAATCTACTACAATACTTCTACTAACTAATCTACCTGACAACTACTACTCACTGATCTAATACTCAAACCTCAGCTCACTAGTCTGGTACCAACCTGTTCATTACACGCTGCAGTCGTAGTTCCCACAGCGCAGACTCTGGACACTAACGATTGACACAAAGATTTAGAAGGTTATTATGTACCTGGAGAACATTTATTATTTGCAATATTGAAGCGTAGTAACAATATCTATGTGATCTATATGACTCTGAATTTATCTTTATGCCCTTCCATGTTCCCATCTCTTCCCCTAATTCATCTGGATTTGGCCATCTGGTTGTCAGGTTGCCTAGCGATCACATGGCTTCCTGTCTGGGTGACTACCACTTACTAACCCGGATGGAACTGCAAGTATTGAAAGTACACAGGGAATTCTATTACAAATACATGCCCCTTCCAGCAACCATAAGGGGTAGAGGTTCCAGTTTGGGCCCTAGAACTTGTAGGTTTTCGGTTGTGTTACTGAACCATGTTATAGATATGACATGACCTTCAAATAAACCTCAAGAAACTGCACAAACATTTTACGAGACTTAGCTTTGCTGTATGGGACTACTTAAGGGAACCTGTCAGAGGAAACAGAACTAATAACACGTAACCTGTTTGAACACATACTGTACAACCAAATACTAGGTCAATTTCTGCTGACAGGTTCCTTTAAATGGGTTATGAAAAGCATGGCAGCTTTGTTTCACAACCAGCTTCCTAATGACCATCTTAGTAGTTGCAACTGAAGCTGAGCTGCAATACCAGCACTGCTGGCCATGCCCAGGTTGTGAGCTCTTTTTGGTAAAATAAGCCATGTTTTTCTTATCCTGACAACACCTTTAAAAGCCTGTTTTCGGGAAGCCATTGCATGGAAGTAGATTGGGGCAAATTTACTTACCACCCGGTCCCATTCGCGATCCAGCGGCGCGTTCTCTGCGGAGGATTCTGGTTCTGTCGGGATTCACTAAGGCAGTTCCTCCAACTCCACCAGCTGTGCTAATGCACTGGAGTTCCACCAGCCGGCCGAGTGAAGTAATGCGTGTGTCCGCGACCTTTTTTTTTTTTTTTTAAAAGGGGCGGTTTTTTTCGAATCAGTCGGTTTTTTTTTTTATAACGGCCACCCCCCTCCCCCCCCATTGAATTCCCTGTCCGTCTCCCAGCCCGGCTTCGTACAATTGATCTCTTCGTGCTCTGGGCCTAACCAAGTACGCAGTTACAGCAAATCACGGGGCAATTTCACGGGTAAAATCTGTTCAGCGTGCCACAATGGGATTAATTATTGCTGCAGCCCAATGTCAATAAACAACATGCGAAGCTGTGTGCCCTCATTAAATTTACCCTCTATTGTGTTCTCCACTCAATACACAGAAAGACAGTCTTTCTAAATCGCCTGTGTGCACCTTAAACAGCATCTAACACGACAGACACATGGATGGTTCTACCAAGATGTAAAAAGAGCATTATGGGCTAATGAATTTTTGCTACTCTTGAAGCTGAAACTAGCTGCTTAAGGTGTAACTTTATCAATGATGTCTGTGTAATGGTCTAGATTCATATTATATAATTCATGTTTACTAATCTGGCTGCTTCATGTGTCTGTACAGAACATCGCTCGGTCGACATGTACAACACTTGCCGCCCGGCTTGTTTTACTTGAAATCAGGATGCACAATGGCCCAGGCGTTATATTCCGACAGTCCACACAGGTGTCGTTTAATATCCCCGATCATGTAATGTAGGGGTTGTTTTGGTCAGATGGGTCAAGGAATTGTGCCGTTTGTTCAGATTGCATTTTGTACAGACGATATTTGTAGACATAATTGCATGGTGTTCAAAATATTGCTGCTGTACGACAAATACATTACACTTGTCAAACTACCCTGTCTTAGTGACACCCATTTTTTGTGTGCTCTGGTTATGGTGAAATACCATGAAAACTAATCTTCGCTCTGCTACGAAAATGCATATATCTTAAAAATTAGGAATCTTTTGGTACACTTGGACCTCACTGTCGCTCAGATCCCACAGGGCACACAGTTTGTGTGGCGGCTATTTGTGGCATATGCAAGTCAATGGGCGGTGTCTATAGAGCCAGAAGAATACGGCACTTGGGTGTAGAGCTTTCCGAGCATGTAATTCCTGTAGCGTACGAATGTCCCATTCTGTGGAGAAGGCTTGCTCAAACCGATCCTATGTCTTAAAGCACAAATATATTTTTGGTGTGAGAAACTACATCAGGGATGACCATGGACTTATGCTGTAACGTCGCATGGAAATCTACTTCTCCTGCGTACTTCTTTGCCAAACTATTCTAACATTAGCCGTTTGGGGACACCACATTTGTGTCTTACATAGATGTACAAAAAAAAACTATTTTTCTGGACAGAATCATTTGGACACAAGAAAAATTTTGTAGACACGAACTGTGCTTGGGACCAGATTCTGTTTTTGTTTTTTGCATAAGACAATTTGTATTAACAAAATGACTTTGTATTAGAGTCTTTCAACATTAATTTCGGCTACTACAAAATAGCCATCTTGAACAAAACTCTTATTCTGTATCAAAAAATATATGTAGGTGTGAGTACAAAATATCTTTGATGGAATTTACTTGTACTGTAAAATACTATTCTGGAAGTCAGTAACCAGGCGAAGAATCTACTTCTGTCCTACAAAATACTATCTTGTGATAGAATTTTATTCTGTGAGAAAGGTGGGAGCTAAGAAATGGGGAGCAGGTAGAGGAGAAGGTGGGGAGCAGGGAGAGGAGGAGGTGGGGAGCAGGAGAGGAGGAGGTTGGGGACAGGGAGAGGAGGAGGGGGGAGCAGGGAGAGGAGGAGGTGGGGGGCAGGGAGAGGAGAAGGTGGGGCGGAGAAGGAGAATGGTGGGAGCGGGAGAGAATAAAGGGTGGGGAGCAGGGAGAGGAGAAGGTGGGGAGCAGGGAGAGGAGGAGGTGGGGAGCAGGGAGAGGAGGAGAAAGTGCAGGGAGCTGAGGAGGTGGGGAGTAGGAGAGGAGGAAAGGTGGGAAGCAGGGAGAGGAGGAAAAAGTAGGGAAGGGAGAGGAGGAAAAGGTGGGAAGCAGGGAGAGGAGGAAAAGGTGGGAGCAGGGAGAGGAGGGGGAGGTGGGGAGCAGGGAGAGGAGGGGAAGTTGGGGAGCAGGGAGAGGAGAAGGTGGAGAGCAAGGAAAGGATGAGATGGGTGTAGGGAGAGGAAAAGGTGGGTGCATGGAGAGGAGAGGTGGAGTTCAGGGAGAAGGAGGTGGAGAGCAGAGAGAGGAGAAGGAGGGGTGCAGGGAGAGGAGGAAGTGTGGAGCAGGGAGAGGAGGAAGTGTGGAGCAGGGAGAGGAGGAGGAGGGGTGCAGGTAGAGAGGAGGTGGGGAGCAGGGAGAGGAGGAGGTGGGGAGCAGGGATAGGAGAAGGTAGGGAGCAGGAGAGGAGAAAGGTGGCAAGGAGAGGAGAAGAAGGTGGGGAGCAGGAGAGGAGAAGAAGGTGGGGAGCAGGAGAGGAGAAGAAGGTGGGGGAGCAAGGAAAGGAGGAGGTGGAGAGCAGGGAGAGAAGGTGGGGAGCAGGGAGAGGAGAGATTTGGAGAGGATCGATGTGGGGAGCGAGGGGAGCAGCAGGAAGCGAGAAGAGTGGGGAGCAGAGAGGGAGGAAAAGTGGGGAGCAGGGAGCAGAAGGGGGGGAGCAAGTGGAGAGGAGGATAAGGGTGTGGGGGCAGGCGAGGAAGGAGGAGTGTGGGGGTCAGGGAGAGGAGAGTGGGAGGAGAGAGGAGAAAGTGGAGTCAGAAGGATAGGAGGAGTGGGGAGCAAGTTAAGGACCCGGGGCACAGAGTAGGAGGAGTGGGGTGCAGGGAGAGGGATGGTGGGAGCAGGAGAGAATGAGGTGGAGACAGTAGGAGAGACGGGCAGGGAGAGGAGAGGGGGGAGAGGGGTTGGAGTTCAGGGAGAGCAGGAGGTGGGGGGCAGGGAGAGCAGAGGTAGGGAGCAAGGAGAGGAGGAGGTGGGGCAGGGAGAGCGGAAGTTGGGGAGCAGGAGAGCGGAAGTTGGGGAGCAGGGAGAGAGAGGGTGGGGAGCAGGGAGAGGAGAAGGTGGGGAGCAGGGAGAGGAAGAGGTGGGGAGCAGGGAGAGGAGAGGTGGGGTGCAGGGAGAGCAAAAGGTGGGGTTCAGGGAGAGGAGGAGGTGGGTGCAGAGAGAGGAGGAGGTGGGGAGCAAGGAAAGGATGAGATGGGGTGCAGGGAGAGGAGAAGGTGGGGTGCAGGGAGAGGAGGAGGTGGAGAGCAGGCAGAGAAGGAGGTGGGGGGCAGGGAAGGCGGAAGGTACGGGGGAGGGAGAGGAGGGGTGGGGAAGGGAGAGCGGAATTGGGCGGCAGGTAGAGAAGGTGGGGTGCAAGGAAAGGAGGAGGTAGGAACAGGGAGAGGAGGAGGTGGGGTGGCAGGGAGAGCAAAGGTAGGGAGCAAGGAGAGGAGGAGGTGGGGAGCAGGGAGAGCGGAAGTTGGGGAGCAAGGGGAGGAGAAGGTGGGGAGCGGAGGAGAGTGGGGCGCAGGAGAGGCAAAGGTCGGGGTCAGGGAGAGGAGGATGGTGGGGCTCAGGAGAGCAAAGGTGGGGGTGCAGGGAAGGAAGGAGTATGGGGTACAGGGAGAGGAGGAGGTGGAGAGCAAGTAAAGGATGAGACGGGGTGCAGGGAGAAGAGAAGGTCGGGTGCAGAGGAAGACGGTGGAGTTCAGGGAGAGGAGGAGGTGGGGGGCAGGGAGAGCAGAAGGAAGGGACGCAAGTGAGAGGAGGAGGTGGGGGCAGGGAGAGCGTAAGTTGGGGAGCAGAGGATCGGAAGGTGGGGAGAGGAGAGCGGAAGTGTGGGGAGCAGGGAGAGCGGAAGGTGGGGAGCAGGGAGAGCGGAAGGTGGGGAGCAGGGAGAGCGGAAGGTGGGGAGCAGGGAGAGCAGGAGGTTAGGGGGTCAGGGAGAGCAGGAGTGGGGTCAGGGAGGCAAAAGTGGGGTGCGGGAGAGGAGGAGGTTGGGAGCAGGAGAGGAGGAGGTGGGGTGCAGGGATAGCAAAAGGTGGGGTGCAGGGAGAGCAAAAGTGCGGGTGCAGGAGAGAAAGGTGGGGTTAGGTAGAAGGATGAGTGGGAGTGCGGGAGGGGAGGGGGGGGCAGGAAGAGGAAGAGTGGGGAGCAAGGAAAGGATGAGATGGGGTGCAGGGAGAGGAGAAGGAGGGAGCAGGGAGAGGAGGAAGTGTGGAGCAGGGAGATGAGAAGGAGGGGTGCAGGGAGAGGAGAAGGAGTGGTGCAGGGAGAGGAGGAAGTGTGGAGCAGGGGACGGAAGGGAGTGCACGTAGTGAGGAGGTGGGGGAGCAGGGAGGAGGAGGTGGGAGCTAGGGAGAGGCAGGGAAGGTGAGCAGGGGATGGTGAGGGTGGGGAGCAGGAAGGAGTAGTGGGGAGCAGGGAGAGGAGAGAGTAGGGATGCAGGAGTATCGGAGAGATAGGTGGGTGCAGGACAGAGAGGGAGCAGGGATGAGGTGAATGGGGTCAGGGAGAGTAAGGGGGAGCAGTATGATATGGATGTGATGTGTGGGTGCAGTGTGACATGTGCACATCCCCCACCGGAGCCTGCCTTTTCTTCCTGGCATGGATTCAGCCGGGGCCCGCAGTACCTATATGGCTGGCGGTTGCGGACCTAGGCACGCTAGTGTCACGGTGCTGGATTTGGGAACCGGAGGGCTGTCCTATGAGGATGAGATGGGGTGCAGGGAGAGGAGAAGGTGGGGGCAGGGGAGAGGAGTGGAGAGCAGCAGAGAGGAGGTGGGGGGCAAGGGAAGGTCGAAGGTACGGGGGAGGAGAGAGGAGGTGGGGAAGGGAGAGCGGAATGGGGGGCGAGCAGGGAGGAAGGTGGGGTGCAAGGAAAGAGGAGGTAGGAAGCATGGAGGTGAGGAGGTGGTGGGCGAGAGCAGAAGGTAGGGAGCAAGGAGAGGAGAGGTGGGGGAGCAGGGGAGAGCGGAAGTTGGGGAGCAAGGGGAGGAGAAGGTGGGGAGCAGGGAGAGGAGGAGGTGGGGAGCGGAGGAGGAGGTGGGGCGCAGGGAGAGCAAAAGGTGGGGTGCAGGGAGAGTAGGAGTTGGCGCAGGGAGAGCAAAAGGGGGGTGCAGGGAGAGGAGGAAGTGGGGTACGGGAGAGGAGGAGGTGGAGAGCAAGTAAAGGATGAGACTGGGTGCAGGGAAGAGAAGGTCGGGTGCAGGGAGAGAAGACGGTGGAGTTCAGGGAGAGGAGGGAGGTGGGGGGCAGGGAGAGCAGAAGGTAGGGAGCAAGGAGAGGAGGAGGTGGGGGCAGGGAGAGCGTAAGTTGGGGAGCAGGGAGAGCGGAAGGTGGGGAGCAGGGAGAGCGGAAGGTGGGGAGCAGGGAGAGCAGAAGGTGGGGAGCAGGAGAGAGGAGGTGGGTTGCAGGGAGAGCAAAAGGTGGGTGGCAGGGGAGCAAAAGGTGGGGGTCAGGAGAGAGGAGGTTGGGAGCGGAGAGGAGAGGCAGGTGGGGTGCAGGGATAGCCAAGGGGGGCGGGAGAGCAAAAGTGGGGTGCAGGAGAGCAAAAGGTGGTGTGTCAGGAGAGCAAAAAAGGTGGGTGCAGGGAGAGGAGGAGGTGGGGTGCAGGGAGAGGAGGAGGTGGGGAGCAAAGAAAGGATGAGATGGGGTGCAGGGAGAGGAGAAGGAGGGGTGCAGGGAGAGGAGAAGGTGGGGTGCAGGGAGAGGAGAAGGAGGGGAGCAGGGAGAGGGAGAGGTGGGAGCAGGAGGAGGAATGTGGAGAGGAGAGGAGGGGTGCAGGAGAGGAGAAGGAGGTGGTCAGGGAGAGAGGAAGTGTGGAGCAGGGAGAGGAGAAGGAGGGTGCAGGAGAGGAGAGGTGGGGAGCAGTGGAGGGAGCAGGGGTGAAGCAGGGAGAAGGGATGAGGTGGGGAGCAGGAGAGTGAGTAGGGGTATGGCAGGAGAGGAGGAGAGTGGGGTGCAGGGAGAGGAGGAGAAGGTGGGTGCCGGGAGAGAGATGGATGCAGGGAGAGGAGGTGAGGTGGGGTGCAGGGAGAGGTCTAGAAGGGGGGAGCAGTATGATATGGATGTGATGTGTGGGTGCAGTGTGACATGTGCAAATCACCCCACCGAGCCTAGCCTTTTCTTGGGGCCTGGAGTCAGCCGGGGCCCCGCAGTCCTGATTGGCTGGCGGTTGCGTCCTAGCACGCTAGTGCACGGTGTGGTATTGGGAACACGGAGGGCTGTCCTACAGCCTGGCAGGTCTCAACAGGGTGGTGTTGGCAAGAAATGATGAGGGAGAGGCTGCTATAGCCGTTCTCCTGGGCACCCCTTTGGGTCTGGAGTATGAGTCCCTGGTAGTGTGGATAGTGCCTTGATGTGACAGCCGTGTGCAGAGACCAGACGGAGGCAGACGTTGAACAAAAATAACTTACAGTTCTTTATTGGAACCGACAGGAACAGTACAACGTGCCTAGACAGAATGGTAGAATGCTGAAGATGCAGTTGGAGGGAGCCACAGGATGGAGATCATCACCTGGATGCAATGGGCAGGCGAGAGATAGCTGTGTCCTGGAAGGATGCTTCAGCTTGTCCTGGGTTGCTCAGATATCACCCCTGAAGGTAGGATATATCCCTTTCCTCCTCTAACTAACTCCACTACACTCTTCAGGCAGGGAGCTGGCTCACCGCTCTGGTCTTGTGTGCTGGCTGCACTGATTGCTTAGCTGAACGGACTGTGTCAGCCTAGCCTAAGACTAACTTCACTGGATTACTCCAGTCTTCTCTGATCTGTTCAGACTCCTGGGTCGTCTCTCCTTCTGAGCTAACTGAACTCTTGAATTTCCTGACCAGGGTGTTTTGTTACTCCACTGGTCAGGTGGGTGGCTACTCCTTCAGTCACATCTCGCTCACAGTAACAATGTATAACATGTGATTGGTTCTGGAATTACATACAGAAAACAATTAACTCCTGCCTTACCAGGCAGGCTCTACCGCTGCAGTGCTCATCTGTGTTATGTAGTTGTTATGTAGTGACATGCTGTGGGGCTGATCAGACCCTACACGGCTGCAAGCTACATGGTGGGACGTATTCGCAACAACACACTCTGCCTTGCGGCAGGGTCGGACAGGTGGCCAAGGGCCCACCAGTGAAATTCATTCTGGGGGGCCCAACCAGCTGCTCTTTATGGATACATGCAAGCCACCCCATGTATTTTTCATTGTGTTTCTGAACGTGCTGCAAATGCAAGGTTGGAATGCAGCCTGTGGCCGTTGTTTCACACTTGCGTTTTTTGTTGCGTTTTCAAGCTTAGAGAAAGACGATTGTTCCTCTTTCATTTTAATGCAGGTCTTTTTGCCATTCAGCAGACAAACTTTAAATTTCTCTGCACCGACAACAAAAACAAACGTAATGTGTGAACGTAATGTGTGACAAATGTGTCCTGTTGAAAATAATTTCTCATAATGCAGCCATTGTCCCTTGAAACGAAATAGCTTCCTATTAACCCCTCGCCTGACCCCTGCATACAATCACCACAGGACGCTGTGGGGTCGGCGATAACTCCTGGACATTTCATGGCAAACCTTTTGTTTCTTTGTGCATCCCTCCAGCGAGTGGTCGTATCCCGGAGTCCGTCTTTTTTTTTCTAAGGGACCATATCACTGCATTTATGAGAAATTATCTTCATACAGCACATTTTTTAAAACATCTATTGAAGAAGTATATATATATGGTATTAAATTGAAAGAATGTGAATGCCAAGGCGAGAACTACCCTTTCACATCTATCACACCAGATCAAGGATTGTAAACCAAACTACAGACATACTGGGGTGTCTCCCTCTGGCAGGAATCTGCTGTTCTTTAAGTTGTTGTGCCCTTCTTTTTAAGAAAAAAGGGCTTTAAAATTATGCAAATTAGTCTAAGGGGCTTCAGGTTTCCATAACTCCTCTATGGAGCCTGACCCTTCAGGCTCATTTTGCATAATTTAAAAAAAGAAAAAAGGAAATAAGAAGCTAAAAGAAGCCCAGAACCTACCATGGGGCACACAACAGTATGTCCGTGTGCTGGTTTACAATCCTTGATCTGGTGATAGATGTCCTTTAAGACTGCACATGGTCATGTATGTCCTTAACAGGTTTCAGGTACAGGCACAGTCTTACGAGACAAACCGACTTACATACAACCCCTAGTTACAGACGGACCCCCTTGCCCACGGACAATCGGTGACCTCTCTGGATGTTACTATGTCCCAGCCTGCCATGATCATCTGATAGAGTTCTGTAATGAGTATTTATGATAATCCTTTGTTTCATTACAGAAAAAAATTTAGAAAATTGAATTTGGCACTGGGACAATAAAGCACAAGATAAGGAACCGATCTCTTAAATAACACCAGGGACTGCTGGATACTGAAGAAGGTTCCAACAGGCTGAATCCTCTCATACACACGGCGGGGTGTATAAAGAATTAGCGATTTATAACAAGCAAACTATGCACTCCAGTGAAAGTGGGCATGAGGAAGGGTAAGAGGTTGGGCACCGGGGCATGCCTGCAAATTAATTTTGAAAACCTGTTTGCTGTTTTTCAGCAAACTACAGCGGTAGGACCCTGGTAGGGTATTTGTTGTAGAATACCAGATGTGATCGGGCAAATCAGCGCCGTTGTCTTGTATTTCTTACTCTGCGGGGTCTCAGCACTGAGACCCCACTGCTCAGTAGTTAAGACCATCCACTTTTCATTAAATGTTGTGGCTGCGTCGAGCGGTGCAACGACTGCTCACACTACCGCGGGGTAATGCGGTAATACCTGAGGGCTGGCTGCGGGCCTACGTGGGCGATCGGCTTCGCACATACGCGGGGTTATACTGGTTAATACTGAGCTTTGTGGTCACACGTAACGCCATAGGTATGTGGTAATACTGGGCTGATGGTCACATTAGCACGTTGGGGTATTGCTGGTAATACATTATGCTGCGGTCACTAACATAAAACGGGGTATGCTTAGGTAAATTACTGCGGCTGCGGTCACACGTAAACGCAGGATCGCTGGTAATACTGAGACTGCGGTCACGTAACGTGGGTCTGCTGGGTAAAGATGAGGCTGTCAGTCACACGTAACTGTGGGGTTATGGTGGTAATACTGTGAGCTGCGGTCACCATACGAGGGTTGCTGTAATAGTGAGGCTGTGTCACACGATAACTGGGGTGTTAATACTGGTAATCTGAGGCGTGGTCACACGTAACGGGGTATTCACTGGTAATTACGAGAGGCCCCTTCATGCCAGTCACACATAACACAGGTATGCTGGATTAATTACTGGGCTGCGGTCAACATTGAACGCAGGGAATGGGTAATACTGAGGCTGCGTCACACGTGACGCAGGGTATGCTGGTAATACGAGGCTTGCGGTCACACGTAGTCGCAAGTATGCGGGTAATCATAGGCTGGGTCCAACGTAAGCGGGGGTATGCTGGTAATACTGAAGGGCTGCGGTCACTCTGCGCTAACTAAACTGATGCGGGGACCCGTACGCGGGGTGATTCTGGAATATACTGGAGGACTGGCGGTCACGTACGGGTATGCGTGGAACGAGGTCTGCTGGTAATAGTGTGGGTGCTGGATACGTGAGCTGACGTCACGTTACGCAGTGGTATGCTGGTTAATACGAGGCTGCTCGTCAAATTATACGCAGGGTAGCTGGTGTAATACTGAGGCGCTGCAACACAAGTAACGCGGGGTAATGGCTGTAATACTGAGGCTGCAATGACTGTAAGCGGGCGGTGTACATGCTTTATACGAGGCTGCGCCCACACGTAACGCCGGGTATGCTGTAATTACGCGGCTGCGGTCACACATAAAGCAGGGCATGTGCCTGGTAATACTAGGGCAGCGGTCACACGTTGAAGCGGTGGTATGCTGGTAATATGAGGCTTGCGGGGCACACGTAAACGCCGGGGTTAATGCTGATAATTACTGAGCGCGGTCACACGTAACGGGTATGGGGTACTGACCCAGAAATGTGGCTAATACTGAGGCTGGCAGGTCACATGACGCTAGGGGTATGGCGTGTATACGATAATGAGGCTGCGGTCACAATGTGAACCGCGGGGAATCTGATAATACCTGCAGGCTGCGGTCACACGTAACGCGGGGATGCTGGCATAATGATGGCCTGCGGTCACTGAACGAGGTGTGAATCTGCGGGCAGTACGGGTTATGCTGTAACTGAGGCTGCGGTTCACATGTAACGCAGGAACGCCTGTAATACTGGAGGCTGCGGTCACATGTAACGCAGGGTATGCTGGTAATACTGAGGCTGCGGTCACATGTAACGCAGGGTATGCTGGTAATACTGAGGCTGCGATCACACGTAACGCGGGGTATGCTGGTAATACTGAGGCTGTGGTCACACGTAACGCAGGGTATGCTGGTAATACTGAGGCTGCGGTCACATGTAACGCATTGATTCCTTCAGCCCTTGCATTTGCACAATACAAGACACCGGGTGCAGGTTACCGATCGCATGTGTTTGCATAGAAACGCATCTAGCCACCCCACTTTGATTCCGTTTCTAAATAGAGTTAGCGCGTTATGTGTGAAATCACTGCTTATTCTACATCAATGCTTAATACAGTCAATCAAAATACTACAACTTTCATCATCTCATTCAACTGCTGGGAGTTGTAGTTCTTGAGCCCACTGTTATTCTATATGTATGTACACATTGCAGGGATGTAATGAGGTGCACTGTGTGTGTGTAAATGTGATGCACTTGTATTTTGTACCTTTTTCTTGTGCTGGAAGCCATCATGGGGGGAGCAGCAGCTCCTCATCCATCCTGAGCTCCTGCACATGAGTGCAGCCTGTGCTGTGCCAGGGGGAGGACACTCCAGCAGCAGCTCCTCATCCATCCTGAGCCCCACACATGAGTGCAGCCTGTGCTGTGCCAGGGGTAGGACTCTCCAGCAGCAGCTCCTCATCCATCCTGAGCCGCACACATGAGTGCAGCCTGTGCTGTGCCAGGGGGAGGACTCTCCAGCAGCAGCTCCTCATCCATCCTGAGCCGCACACATG